>QLTV01000974.1:5477758-5508978 GCA_003457575.1 Thermophis baileyi | reverse complement strand
TAAATAAATAAATAAATAAATAAATAAATAAATAAATAAATAAATAAACAGGACCAGTGCATTTCTGTGATTAATGTAAGGATCTCATGGAGAAACAGTAGCTCAGAACTTCAATAATTTAGATGATTAATATGGCAACCCATGTCACCACACTAACATATGGTTACTAACAACACATAACAACATCCCAGTAACCCAACACAAAGTAAAAAATATTTTTTTCTCCTTGTTTTAAGGAGACCCATAGTGCTTTCCCTTGGTTTGCTCTTTGGAGCAGGACCAGGAGTCAATGGGTGCGCTGAAGGAAAAAAAGCAGAGCAGACTTTAGAAGTATATTTCCATCTACAGCTCAGGTTTTCAGACACAAACCTGCTTTCAGGTGAACATGTGGTGGGCTCTGCTACCTTTAGCTGATCTCCAAAACGAGAAATGGCTCCATTCATATGTGATGGCTGTTTGAAGGCCCACATTTAGTTCTAGTGACAACTTTCGACAGCAGAGTTCAAAGAATGCACAGTCCTTTCAATGGACCTTTGCACTTTTCATGAAAGTTGAGGCTTGATATATTTTTTAAATGTACAATAATAGTGTTCTTTAGTTTGCCAGGTGTGTTAGCAAAGCAAGGTTCTCTCTTTGGAGCAGGACCAGGAGTCAATGGGTGCGCTGAAGGAAAAAAAGCAGAGCAGACTTTAGAAGTTTATTTCCATCTACAGCTCAGGTTTTCAGACACAAACCTGCTTTCAGGTGAACATGTGGTGGGCTCTGCTACCTTTAGCTGATCTCCAAAACGAGAAATGGCTCCATTCATATGTGATGGCTGTTTGAAGGCCCACATTTAGTTCTAGTGACAACTTTCGACAGCAGAGTTCAAAGAATGCACAGTCCTTTCAATGGACCTTTGCACTTTTCATGAAAGTTGAGGCTTGATATATTTTTTAAATGTACAATAATAGTGTTCTTTAGTTTGCCAGGTGTGTTAGCAAAGCAAGGTTCTAGGCATATTCTCCTTATGGAAAAGCTCTTTCTGTATTCATGGAAACATCTGTTCCTAACCTGTTTTTGTAGCAATTTCCAGGGACTTTGTTTATAGCCCTGTGAACAGATGAGTTGTAATATGCTGTGTTGAATGCTGTTATGTAAATGAAACTTGCTTCATTAGTAACCGATGCCTTTGAGATTAAGGTGAAACCATTTTACTTTCAGAGACACATACTTGCTTTCTTGGAAGAAATTCAAAATGGCATCCAACCTGGTAGTTGCCCAACTGATCAACCCAGAAGAGTCTTTCAGGAACCCTTCTTGAAGTCAGCATTCGGTAGCAAAGCACTTTAGTATAATATAATAATATACTAATTATACTAATATTATACTAATATTATTAGTAGCATAATAATATTTTTTACTCTTATATCTATAACCCACAAACCCCATAATAATTAAACACACTTTAACAATACAATGCAACTAAGGCTCCTAATAAAAAAAATAATCGAAGCCAATTGTGTAAGTTGGGCTCAACTAACATCCTGGCCAGCTAAAGAGGAGAATGAACATTCTCATTGCATTCTGCTAAACGGATGCTTAAGCTTCGGTTCTATTCACAATGATTACCTTTTGTGAATGAATGATAATTTGTTAGAATATTCATGACAGGGAGAGCCATGTTAACAAGGTTAGCCAATGAATAGGCATAGCAACTGAGTCAGCCAATGGGAGCTAACCACATCTGAGTCTGTGCAGAGAATCGAAACTGAAAACTTAAGCTTAAGGCTGGGCGTGGTTCCAGTACACTCTGCTCTTTGTCCTCTCTGTGCTTGTACTGCTCTGCTGAAATGAAGCTAACTCCTGCTTGTGTTTACTTGAATAAATAATCTGCTAATGGTATTGTAAATTCATCTGTTAATATGTTTATAAAGAAGTTATTGAATCCAGCTGAATCAGTCATCTGTGTATGCTTCTGGTTTTGATTTTTGCAACAAACTCTGATATAATTGCAGGATCGTTTTAATTTTGGGGAAAAAAATAGGATGGTAAACTAAGATTTTTGGTGAATTATTTTCCCTAATGTGCATAACTTTGAGCACAGCAGTTTGATTTCAGAAAAGTGGGAAACCGAAGAATTTCAGTCTGACTCTCCCATTAGTTTATAAAGAATTACTTAGAGTTATTCAAAATGTTTTTCAATTTTTTTTACCATCTTTAGCACCACATTGCCGTGGCCTTCCAGACCACCAGTAGGATGTGTTAGTGGTAGAGTAAGAATTAAACATTTCCCAGGTGCTTTGGCCAATAACTAAGTAACAGGAAAACAAATTAAGCTTTCTGAAGATGTTACCATTTCTGTTCTGTTCAACCCCCATGTCCTGATTAAGGGAAAATTCTGCAGAACTGAAATTTTGAATTACAGTATCTTCTATGTCAGGGGTGTCAAACTCAAGGCCCGGGGGCCGGATCCGGCCTGTGGGGTGCTTAGATCTCGCCCGAGGGGCCACCCTGGAAATAGCAAAGGACTGGCCCACGGTGCTTCTGCCAGTGAAAACGGCCCTCCCAAGCTCCGTTTTCACTGGCAGAGGGTTGCAGGAGGCCGTCCCAGCCTAAAATGGAGCTCGGGAGCCTGTTTTCGCTGGAAGAGCGCTTGGGCCACCACAGGCACCCCCCCTGACATGAGCGACATCATGCTGGCCACGCCCACCCTGGTCCCCCAAGGTCAAACACAAGCCTGATGCGGCCCTCAATGAAATCGAGTTTGACACCCCTGTTCTATGTCTACTAAATATTGGCCATCTGCATTTCACTCACTAACACCAAATTTCTAGCCTTAGGATTGCGAAAAACCCAACCATTATTTTTGTAACCATCAGAGTGAGTGTGCAGAAGAAAATACATTTTCCGTTTATATCTGGAAATCATCTTCATAGCTGGGGGCATGCCTGAGAAATGTCTCTGACAGCTACTGCCCCAACAGCAATCAGTCTTCTCTAGGCCTGCTGAACAGAGTTGGAAGGGACCTTGGAGGTTTCCTAATCCAACCCCATGCCCAAGGCAGGAGTCCTCAAACTATCTCAGATAAATGATTGTTCAATCTTTTCTTGAAAACCTCCAGCAAACAGAGCACCCACAGCTCCAGGAGGTAAGCTTAATAATTCTATCAGGAAAGTCCTCCTTATTTCCAGGATTGATCTCCCTCTGACCAGTTTCTACCCATTGCTTCTTGTCCTCCACTCAAATGCAATGGAGAATAAATCAATGCCCTCTTCCCTGTGGGAGTCCTATTGGAAGACAGCTATGTCTCTCCTCAGACTTCTCTTTGTTAAGCAAAGTTCCTTTAAGTTGTTCATGGGATTTAGCCTCTAGACCTCTTATCAACTTTGTTACTCTTCTCTGCACTCTTTCTAGAGCCTCAGCATTTTTTGTATTGTGGTGACCAGTACGGGATGCAGTATTCCAAATGTGGCCTCATAACTTGTTGCTTGTATCCTTACGATTTACATTGACTGGTTCCTAATATGATTTGATTGCTTATTTGTACCTGGACTATCATTAAGTGTTGTACCTTATGATTCCTGACGGACGTATCTTTTCTTTTATGTACACTGAGAGCATATGCACCAAGACAAATTCCTTGTGTGTCCAATCACATTTGACCAATAAAGAATTCTATTCTATTCTATTCTATTCTATTCTATTCTATTCTATTCTATTCTATTCTATTCACGCAGTTCTATCACTTCCTTTGATCTTGATACTACCCCTCTGTTGATTTCTTATCTATTTTTGACCTGCATTTCTTTTCTTTCTCCCAAAGGTACTCCTTTTGAAGGTTAGATTTTTTTTTCTTTTTATTAATTGATTCATTATTTGATTAATTAATTTGAAAAAAAAAAAAAGAAGGAATTAAACAGTTCTGCTTTCTCCCTGCTGCCCATCACCTGCTTGTCATCTTCTCCCACCAACCTTTCCAAAAAGCATTTTTTGTTATTTTTGACATTTGTCACAAGTCTTAGCTCTTTCTGAGCACAAAGCTATAATATGTATAGACCAATCCCAACAGTCCTAATATGTAAATGTTACACCAGCATGCAGACACCTCCTTTGCAAAGTATTTCAATAGACAGCACTGAGGGATCCAGAAGGGAAGAGTTAAACCTCTGGAATATGCAATTATAAACTGTTTGCAGGGGACAAAAACAATAAGCTTCTTATTTAAATTTGCTTGGTCCACACATTATCAAAGGAAGCTGTAAGTGAGACTTAGAAACACGTTTGTCACATGTGGCTCTGAGACACACATGTACATACACAAGTGAAATTGCTGGAGGCTAACATAAAAGTCCATTCCGCATTCTTGTTATAACAAATGTGATTCGTAATAAGCTTAGACACTTCTTCTTGCTGATACACAACAACATTCCTTTTCTTTGTATGCAGACAATATATGGCAGTCTCAGGAGAGCTAAGAACAGGCCCAATCCATTTCTTTCCTGCATTGCTTTATTGATATTCTTGCCTCCACAGTATAATGTTCTGAGAACTCCTAGAGGCCATTAACATATTTCTAACTCTCCAAGATATATTTCAGGCTGAACAACAAGCTTTGAAGTAATGCAGCCTTCAGACTGAGGTAACTTCTCTGCAGGGGTGAAATGCTCCCGGTTCGGGCGTGCCTGCCGGTCGTCGGAGAGCCGGTAGCGACGGCAGCGCTAGGCTTCGCCCACCCGCCGCCATTTGGGTTCTTTTACCCTCTGCGCATGCGCAAAGCGTTCTGCGCATGTGCAGAGGGTAAAAGAACCCAAATGGCGGCATCCGGGTGGGTGTGCGAAGCCTAGCGCTGCCGTCGCTACTGGCTCTCCAACCGGCAGGCACGCCTGAACCGGGAGCATTTCACCCCTGCTTCTCTGTTAAGATTTTCAATAATCCGAAAAACAGGTAGCCATGAAAGTGATGGCAGTTTCAGCATCTGCACTGCCTTTGGTGTTTAATCTTATAGGTAAAGGTTACCATACAAGGCAAGGCAGATGTTGCACTGTAGGAATCTGCGGCATTGTCCAAAAAAAATAAAACTGTAGCTTTTAGATAAGGTGAGGAGCTGGCTCCAATTCTAAGAATCCTACCACCATCAAAAATATTAATCCTTTTAGAATTGGTGACATTCTCATTCTTGAATTATCCTTTTTTAAATCCATCCATCTATTGTTCTAATAAAAAAAAAGAGGAATACAAATTGTATGCACATATCTGATATCCGGCATGGTATTTTCCCCATTGGAGAATCCATAAAGTAATAACATTGCCTCAGATCAAGCTTATTTAAGTTCCTAGAAGTTGGTTTTTTGCATGCCCTATTTCAATTTCCTTTTTAAAAATTGCTCTAGAAAAGGAAGAAAGAAGCAACATAGGAGGCCCCTGCTTTATTTATAGTGACAGACAAAATCAAAAGTAGGAACACATCTTCAAGTCAAATTCAATTCTTTTCAGGTATGTGGGCACATTCCATGGCTACAGTGCAGAAGTAGTTTCCCATTGCTATTTCTTGGAATGACTTTTCAACTTTCCAATCCATCTATCGACATGTGATTGCCTAGTGCAGTATTTCTCAACCTTGACAACTTTAAGATATGTGGACTTCAATTCCCAGAATTCTTCACCCAGCATAGCACAGCTGGCTAGGGAGTCCACATATCTTAAAATTGTCAAGGTTGAGAAACACTGGCCCTAGTGGCTTTCCACCCAACCACTAACCAAATCTGACTCTGACTCATCTTTCTAAGATCAGCTGAGATCTTAGTTGGGGGCTGCCCCTTGCTATGACATGAGTAGAGATTACCAGCATAAATATTTTAGATTTGCATAGCTTAAGTAGACCCTCGTAAGAAAGCATGAGGAATTCCCCTCCCCCTTTTAAACAGGATTTCCTCAGAACACAGTTTTTGAATATTAAAAATGGAGTCACATTGCTGAGATAAATGATAAGTGCATTTTTTCTATCATTTGAGAATAAAAGGACTCAAGGACTCAAGAGTAAACAGCCCCAAAGCTCTACTTGTGTCTGAAACCTGCTTAGAGAGATGTTTCTTAATTGTTTTCATTTCTCCACTCCCAATGTTCAAAACTGTTCTCTCTGAACTGGCTTTCACACGTACAAGGGGGAAACCCCCCCCCCAAGCACAGAATCACTGTATTTCCCATGCAGCATAATCAAGTCTGATTATGCTGTATCTCCTCCTCTTTCTTACAGTTCAGTGAACTAGGCAGGTATCCGCCTGAGTTGCTTCTGAATCTTATCTGGCTGTTTTGGACTAACAAAAAAGAATGCATCATCCTCTTTACCCAGGCAACAGAGTCTGCATCAAGATCATCTGCTTTGCTCTCTAGACTAGAGCCACTAATTTCTAAGTAAGGCATCTTGTTTCTACCCCGTCCTTTCCTCAAGGTCTTGCCAGAGAATGAGACTTCAGAATGGCTGGCAAGCTTATCTATGTAAAGATGCTACTTGAGTTTAGGAAGTTGTTAAGTTATGGCTATAAATTCAAAGATATTCTTTTAACTGAGACACACAAACTTCGTTGCATTGGAGTACACAGAGTTTTGGTTTTCAGACTTGGCATAATTCAGTATCTGACTGTAGCATCCCCTACCCCCACTTCCGTAAATCTGATTGTGTACTAAAGCAGGGGTCTCCAACCTTGGCAACTTTAAGACTTGTGGACTTCAATTCCCAGAGTTCTGCGAGTTGAAGTCCACAAGTCTTAAAGTTGCCAAGGTTGGACACCCCTGTACTAAAGAATACACAATTAGTATTCTTTGATAAAGAACTAGACTTCCAGATATCCATAAGGTACAAGCCTTAATAACACTCACTGCTCTAAAAATGCCACTAATAGTCAAATCATTGTTGCCAATCCGGATCTCACTACCATGAGATTACAAATCTGAGATTCAGATTATAAAATGAAATAAAATGCTCATTTTATCTAGTGAAACCATAAATTATAAATGGTTTTCATTATAGATGTGCCCACATGTACACAATACTGTAGTACTCAACCCTAGCTTACAATAAATTTAGATACAATCCTTTTGACTGAGAGTTCTATCACCGCAATACATCCTTTACTACATTAAGATTACTGTATATCCTAAGAGGGATTCCTATGTTAATTGCTATTGGATAGACAAATGAGTTATTTTTATGGTAGGATTAAGTCCCTAGAACATCTTTGACCAAACTGTGGTAAACTTATGAGGATGTTGGCTTTAATTACCAGATTTTCAGCTATGTCAATGAGCTTTTATCTTAATACCTACATTTTTCCGGAATGAGACTTATTATTTTTCCCCTGAGTGTGTTTGGAAACCAACTAGATAACTATTTTGAAATCCTAGCATGTATTAGGACCCAAATAGGATTTTTGTTTAATCTTTTGAAAGGTGCAAGGTCTGCTTGCCTAAAAATAGATAAGCAGTTACAATTTGATTCTGAATCACATTAGAAGTGATGTAACCCAAACCTGAAAATAGTGGAGATGCTTTATTGGAAGGCTTGGGCTAAACCAGGAATTAATACTTTAAATCAATTGATTTTTAATGGCACCTTTAGAATTTTGAAATATTTTTTTTCCTCTCCCAATTACTTGTATAAGGATTATTCTCTATACTATTCATGTTGTCTTGTATTTTCTGTTATGGATTGCACCAGTAGAGGCTAAACCAATTTAGTTGTATACATGAGGTACAATGACAATAAAGGCTATTATTATTATTGTTGTCCTGAGTTCGACTTGCCTTCAATATACAGATATATGTACAACTGCAACATATATTAGTAAACAACTGTAAACTATACAACTAAATAATATGGTCTAGAACAGGGGTCCCCAATCCCCAATCCCCGGTCCATGGACCGGCACCAGTCCGTGACATCCCAAAAACCAGTCCGCGCAAACAAGCGAAGGCCCATCCACGGGATGCAGACAGCATGCGAAACCATGCCCCTTCCGGTCCACAGAAAAACCTGTCTCCATGGAACCGGTCCCTGGTGCCCAAATGGTTACGGGCTGCTGGTCAAGATGTTCTAGCTGTGTATGTGATGCTCACAATTTTTACCTTTTTATGAGAGATTGTGCTGAATGGAAACTAATAACTTAATGTTATATGGTATTAAAAAGTGCAATAAAAGTTAGCATCACCTATATTAAAATCTGTGAAAGGAAAGAACGAGAATATCCAATTTTGGAAAATCAATGGGTTCAGTCACTAAAATGAAAGTATGAAATATACTTCTGATAATTTAAGAATGAACCTAATTCATCAGAAATACTTTTCTGGGTCTAATGGACCCGTCAAAATGTTTAAAAAGGAGCTGACAACTTTCTGTATTGGTGATGTAAAAAAATGGAAAGGTTTTTAAACTTACATGATTTGATCTTACTCAGTCACAACCACAAATTCTGTTAACCTTGACCTCAAGCATTGGAGAGATCTTTTGTTGCTTATTCCTGGGAGTGAGTTATTTGATAACAAATATGTTTTGTGCTAACTTATCCTGAAGATAAATTACAGCAGCTTTCTGGAAAAAGTTAAATAGAAGTCTAGCTTGAGTTACAAAAGCAGTCTTTGCTCAAATGTTAATTGCCAGAAAGTAAATTGCAAAACCTCAGCAGATCCACTAAAAAATATCTGCTTTGAGGATTCTATATTGCAAAACAGAAATCCAATATCAAAGGATGTTCTTCCATCAGGTCAACTTAATGAATAACCATCACTTTTTAACCATCAGATGAAGCAAGGGAAGAAACTCTCCGATTTTATAAAAAGCAAACGTTTCCAGGGATATTAATTCTCTGCCTCTTTTCCTTTCCAAGGTTGTTGACATTTAACTGAAGCCTTTTTTCACCCACTCAGAGATGGAGGATTAATGTTGTTGTTTTTAAAATAAGGACCCTACATAAAACAGCAATTAAAAGTTTCAGTAGATCTCAGCCATCACCAATAAATAGATAAAAGTATTACAAGAAAACAAAGAAAATGTGAATAACTTTGCTTAGTAGGGTCATTCATGATTAACAGTAGCAAGTATAGTTAAGAGACTCAACCATAGCCCCAGTCCAAGTCTCACCTTGGCTATGAATTCTTCACAAAGCCCCCCCCCTCTCCCTAATGTGCAATAAAGTGAAACTAATTAATACCACCCTTACAGGATTATTTTAATGATTAGACAATGCAGTAATATCTATCAAGGGCTTGAAATATTGACCAACTATAAAACAGTATAGCTTGGAGTGTTTATGACTGGGGGAATCTTAAGCTCAATAGACATAAAAGTTACGAGAGATCTTTCCCCGTCAGTCACAGTAGGAACATGCCTTGGCAGCCTCTTTATTCTACTGTGCCCTCATGACATCGCTGTCATCCTTTCCCCTTGATAGAAACAAGTTTGAGTTATGTTTAAAACTTTTAAAACCGTAAACAGCAAGTAGTGGCAGCTTAATGGCAAGGATAATCTGCCCTGCTTTTCAGTCCAGGTTGTTAACAGCACAGTCAGGTGGCCTAGAGAGGGTGGCATAAACCTGTCTCTGGCTAGTCATTTTGGTCCGATGCTGGGCAGTTCCCTACTCTGGGAGTCCAGGCCATTCTCCTCTGTCCCCATGTTTTCTTCTTTTGGGTGTAGGGCACAGTAAGACACAGCTACTATCTGCATGATACCTGCAACTCTCCAGAGCCCCGAACTACTGAATGGCAGAGTAAGGGAACTTCATAGTCAAGGGGTTATCAACTGTCTGGCAACTTACTTGGGGCACAGGACAGCTGTGGCAGAGTGACACACAGTAGAGAACCGTTCTCCGTGGATTAGCTGCTTCATTCCAAGAGATAGCTAAATCTGTAAGTCTACCCATCTGTCAAAACTGTCACTCAACATTGTGATGGTGGATGGCTTCCTGCTAGCAGACAACATTAAGAAGGAGGGGAGGGCAGCCAAGCCAGAGGTATAACCACTGGTTTTGTTTATTATGTTCTGCAGGCCCTAAATCCTGATACCGCCATTTGACTGGAACTCAGAACAGAAGCACCAGAAGCAGGAAAGGAATCAGAAGTATAGTTTTCTGTCAGCTCAAGAATCGGCAGAGAGGAATTTAACCAAGCCATGCAGAAAGACTCTAAAACTGTGGGCCAATCAGTATCAAGGAACCGTGGTGGCGCAGTGGTTAGAATGCAGTATTGCAGGCTAATTCAGCTCACTGCCAGCAGTTCGATTCTCACCAGCTCAAGGTTGACTCAGCCTTCCATCCTTCCGAGGTCGGTAAAATGAGGACCCAAATTGTTGGGGGCAATATGCTGACTCTGTAAACCACTGAGAGAGGGCTGTAAAGCACTGTGAAGTGGTATATAAGTCTAAATGCTATTGCTATCTCTCACATTAATCTGTTCTGCTGAATTGTTGTGGGTGCAAAATAGGGAAGAGAATTTGATACTTTCCATTCCTTGGAGGAAAAAAGACATTGAAGCAACACAAATGCACAAGCAAACAAATCAACAGTATATGCAGTTTTCAACTTTTCTAGCTTTTGAGCTTTCAGCTGCATATTTAGAGGTACAGAATGACAATGCACTTTTAGCATTCAAGCACTGCACAATCTCTTGACTTCTTGGTTTTTCAAACCTATTGATTGGATGGACACATCCAAAGGCATACTGCTAAAGATTCCAGTCTTATTTAATGTTGCAAATGCTCTCTGGAGGCTGAGTCATCATCAAAATTAATCACAGGTTTTCATTTATATATTGCCCTGTTCCATGTATATTCTGTCCTATTCTATAATGACTCCAATCAGTTTGCCACAAAAGTATAACCAAAGACTGTTAGCAGATGGAAACAGAGATCAACAAGTCTCTGAGGAGGTAAGGGGTTATTGTTTTTACTCTTTGTATATTGGGTTGTGTTTTTTTTGTAAGCTGCCAAGCGTCACTGAAAGTGAGTGGGCAGCCATATAAATTCTGTAAACAAAAAAACTAACTAACCTGGTGATCACATGAGGAGGATCATAGAATATCAGAAAGAGAAATGGACGAAAAATGCATAGATAGCAAGTAGATGAGAGACATTCTAAAACCCCAGGGTCTTAAACAAGGATTCACATGAGATGGGTTCAGCAACGATCCACCCGCACTATCAAAGGACTACATCATTTGGAAGAATTGCAAGCTGAACTGTGATATGCAAAATGACAAACACTGCCAAATGAGAGTACCAACCCCATGAGTCAGGGAATCAGTGCAGATGTATCTGATCCTATAAAACAGCTGGCTAGGAATTCTGTATGTATATATATATAATCTGTGGATGATGCAAGTTGGGGGTTATAGATATGCTCTGTAGTCCAAGCAACTATTTTTAAAAAATGATTTTATGCAAAACGAGAGCCAGTTTGGTGTAGTGGTTAAACCATCAGGATAGAAATCGGGAGACTGTGAGCTCTGGTCCTGCCTTAGCCACAAAGCCAGCTGGATGATTTTAGAAGGCTACAGAATTTGATATGAGAGAACCCGTTTGGTGTAGTGGTTAACTTGCTGGCCTAGAAACCAGGAGACTGTGAATTCTAGTCCTACCTTAGACACAAAGCCAGCTAGGTGATCTTGGACCAGCCACTTTCTCTCAGCCCTAGAAAGAGGGCAATGGGGGGGGGGAACTTATCAAGAAAACACCAAGGTTTGTTTATGTGTTTACGAGAACTGGACATGATTGAATTGAGGGAAAATGCAAAAGACAGAGGAAAAGAGAAAATTTAATGAGAATGCTCTTCCAGTATTACTTTACTATCTTGCCCCAATCTTCTTATAAAATGATTGCTAGATAATAACAAACCACTTGCCTGTAGCCTTTATTTCATTCATGATAGCCTCCACCTAGACTTCTCAGTCTGTTCTGGAATGTGAGGTATCCAGAAAGCCTGATGTGTATGTTTGTATTGCAATTACTCTTTTAAAGCTCTTTTAGTATTTGGAAGGTCAAAAAATGTACTTTCAAAATAAATTAAAAAATAAGGAAACTAAACAAGGCATTTTATCTATCATCTATCTATCTATCTATCTATCTATCTATCTATCTATCTATCTGTCTGTCTGTCTATCTATCTATCTATCTATCTATCTATCTATCTATCTATCTATCTATCTATCTATCTATCTATCTATCTATCTATCTATCTATCTATCATCTATCTATCTATCATCTATCTATTTAATATAGCTACCTGTCTTATCAAAAGCAAACTTGGGTATACAACAAATCTAAAACAGTGAATAAATACATATCTTTTATCATAATTATAAAACCGTTAAAAGCTTATAAAAACTGGAACACACAAGGAAAGAACAGACAAAACGATATTAATAATAATGGAGCCACCTCACAAGTTCAGCCATTCCCTGGGGTCCCCAGGCTTGCTGGCATAGCCTGGTCTTAAAAGACTTTCAGGAATTCAGAATTCAGAAAGTCAGAAGTGATGCAAACAACTTCATCTCAGGAGGGAGATTTCAGAGTGCGGGCACCACTGCAGAAAAGGCCTGCTAGCTACATGCCACCAAATGTTCCTAACTGTTGGAACCTGTAACATGCCCTCTCTTGCCAGATCTGGTGGAATGGGAAAATAAAATAAAGAACAGGTAGTTCATCTCAAGTATAGCTAGTCCTCAACTAACGACCACAATTGAGCCCAAAATTTCTGTTGTTAAATGAAAATTTCTGTTGTTAAGTGAAAGATTTGTTAAGTGAGTTTTGCCCCATTTTAAGACCTTTCCTGCCACAGTTGTTAAGTGAATCACTGAAGTTGATAAGTTAGTAACACGGTTATTAAGTGAATCTGGCTTCCCCACTGACTTTGCTTGTCCAAAGGTTGCAAAAGGTGATCACATGACTTTGGGACACAGCAACATTCATAAGTATAAACTGGTTGCCATGCATCTGAATTTTGATCACATGATCATGGAGATCCTACAAAGGTCATAAGTGTGAAAAATGGTCATCAGTCATTTTTTTCAGTGCTGTTGTAACTTTGAACGGTCACTAAATGAACTGTTGTAAGTCGAGGACTACCTGTAAAGGGGGCGGGGAGAAGGAAGCAGGCTTTTTAATTAAAATAACTGAGTTTCCGTAATCTTATACATAGCAAAAATTAGTATGTTTTCAGCGTGAATAAAAATTAAATCTCCTCTTTCAGTTCTCTATAGAATAATCAGTTATTGCCTGTCAAAGATATCAACTGCATTATATCCCCTACAATATCTTCTACTTGATACATTTTGAATTTATTTTGCTTTGGAAAATGTTACATAAAATATAGGTTGTTTTCTATCTTAAAAAAGACACTTCAGTTTTACAGATTAAAATTTAATTTCCTGTTTTGCTTCACAGCTCAATGTATTTCCATTCTTGCTTAAGGCAATATAGAAAGTTCAGTCTTGAAGGAAGGATATCACTTATCAGGGGGGAAAAATCTACATGAATATAAATGAATTTCTTCTCTTACAAGAACATTTTGTAAGCTTAACTATAAAAAGTTCTTTGAAATTCTAGCCCAGGTTGGTTACCTAAGGCCCTTAATATTTCTTAAACTAGCATACATGTAAATTGTTTTGTCTTTGGGTTGCAAAAGTTATCAAAGAAAAATTCTCAAAGAATCTGGGACAGGTAGGCTACTTACTTAAGCTCCAATTCTTGTACCAGGTACAAGAATAATGATATAAAATAGGGGCGAAGATGTTCAGTTAGCACAGGGGTGTCAAACTCAAGGCCCAGGGCCCGGATCTGGAAACAGCAAAGGACTGGCCTGCGGTGTTGTGGCCCGCCAGCAGAGCTGGCGGCAGACTCAGACAATAAGAAGGTTGGGGAGGAACATGGGCCAGTCCTGGAGTCTGGGGAAGACTCTGATGAGTGCTCTGCGTCGGAGGCAGAGATGGGGCCAGGGCTGTCCGACAATTATCAGCTACCTTCGGAGTCGGAAATAAGTGGGGCTGAAGAACAGCTGGAGCCTGTTCCCGATGTGCGCATGCGCAGAGCCATCAGGAGAAGGGAACAATTAAGGAACAGAGGTCGACTCGGGAGTAAAGGCACAAGGGGACACTGAATGGCCCCTCCCATAGGGAATAAATAGGAGCAATAAATAGGGAGTGGTGTTTGCAGGAGACAATTAGTTCGTTTTATTAGTGTGAAGATTTGCTTATCTGAGTTCGTGACTCACAGAGACTCCTTGCCAAATATTTCCTTGTACAGCGTTGTGCCTGGAAGCTATCGGCCTGGCAACTATCCAAGGACTGATAAGGTCTGTGGTTGCAATTCACCCTTGAAAGACTGTTTGCCGGGACTTTGCTGGATGTGAATGCTAGGAATTCACATTAGTCAAATAAAAAGAGTTTTTTTCGGGACAAGGAGTGTTTTGTGATTTGGTGAAGCCTAGGTCAGAACACGCGGTGCTTCTGCCAGCGAAAACGGGCTCCCAAGCTCTGTTTTCGGCTGCCACGGCCTCCTGCAACCCTCTGCCAGTATTTAGCAGAGGGCTGCAGGAACTGATAAGGTCTGTGGTTGCAATTCACCCTTGAAAGACTGTTTGCCGGGACTTTGCTGGATGTGAATGCTAGGAATTCACATTAGTCAAATAAAAAGAGTTTTTTTCGGGACAAGGAGTGTTTTGTGATTTGGTGAAGCCTAGGTCAGAACACGCGGTGCTTCTGCCAGCGAAAACAGAGCTTGGGAGCCCGTTTTTGCTGGCAGAGTGCTCAGGCCACCACATCGCCCCTGACAGGAGTGACGTCGAGCTAGCCACGCCCACCCTGGCCCCTCCACCCCGGCCCCCTGAGGTCAAACACAACCCTGATGTGGCCCTCAATGAAATCAAGTTTGACACCCCTGAGTTAGTACATGGGTTGCAACCAGAATAGTTTTGGACATCATAACATAGCCTTCCCTAGTAGTTGGCAATGCTGGAGGAGTTAAATTCCAACATATTTGAAAGCACTAATTGAGAAAGGCCATACTGTTGAATGATTTATGCTGGGATAAAGGTGGGGGCACACAATCTTATTAAGAGTTACGGACTTTTCAAAATAATTTAATCATGGTATTATCCAGAAGTGCTCTATGGGCAAAAAAGAAGCAATCACTATATAGCAGATTAGTCACAGTTTTTCAGCTGTTCTCTTTTTTTCTGCATGGTCAGTTCTACAGAATAGAACTCAATCATTATGATGGAATTGAAATTAAGCAAATAAAATGAAATAAAAAAGCAGTGAAACTTAATAAGAGAACACATTGTTGAGCATATGCAGAACATCAAGTACAGATGTCAGCATCAAAGGTATCTTAGAAGTTAGTCTCTACTTACAAACCTCTAGCACTAAAATATGAAATTATATCTGCACTGTGGCTATTGCCAAGTTGAAAGGCTACAGGAATTAATGGGATTATTTGTTATGGAATATGGCATGTAATAGAAAAATCTGTAAAGGTAGTCTAAACAAACTATGGCAGCAAATCTGGAGAATGATGCAACAGCCAACATATATAAAAAGTCAGTCTATATACCAACACAAAAGGAGATTTAACAGATTGTTTAAATCAGGGGTCCTCAAACTTTTTAAACAGGGGGCCAATTCAGGGTCCCTCAGACTGTTGGGGAGCCGGACTGGCTAGGTGGGCGTGGCTAGGTGGTCATGTGACTGGGTGGGTGTGGCTAGGTGGGAGTGGCTAGGTGGCCATGTGACTGGGTGAGCGTGGCCAATATAGCAGTCCATTTTGCCAATTTAGCAGTCCATTAAACAATACACACAAGTTAAACTTTAATTTGTTTTGCTCCTGGGGGTGTTTTATTTGCTTTTGTTTGCATGTTGCTCTTTTGGTTGACTTTTCTTTTTACTAGATCGTATTTTAAGTTGTTTAGGAGTCTAGTGGTCCACTTCAGGAAACTCAGTTTTGCAGCAATTTTTCTCAGCCCCAAGGAAAAAAAACATTAAAACTAAAAAAGACCCCACCAACCGCCTCCTCCTCCCCCAGGTGGCTGCTTCTGAACTAAAGAAAGCTAGCAATTGAGCATGGAAGCTAGAGTGGGTGGGGCAGCCTCGTGATCCTGCGCAGGCTGGATTAATGGCTCCAGCGGGCCGTATCCGGCCCACGGGCCGTAGTTTGAGGACCCATGGTTTAAATTATCATATAATATCCTTAATTTCTAGCAAGCAAAATAATACTTAGGGTAATCCAACTCAGATTAGAAGCCTCCATGGAAAGAGAAATGCCAGATGTTCTAGCTCAGTGGCCCCCAAACTTTTGGGCACCAAGGACTGGTTCCATGGAGAGAGATTTTTCTATGGACGGAAGGAGGGGGTCGTGGTTTTGTGTGCTGCCTGCATCCTGCAGATGGGGCTTCGCTTGTTTGTGTGGACCAGTTTCTGGCATGCCGCGGACCAGTGCTAGTCCACAAACCGCAGATTGGGGACCCCTGTTCTAGCTGGCTTTTAAAAAGGCCAAGAAACACAAGACATTATTGCTGATGCAAGACTGATAATTGAGAAAGCCAAAGAAAGTCACTATGTGCTTAACTGATTACAGGAAACCCTTCAGTTCTGTTGACTATTATGGAATATGCTTAGGAAAAACGGAATCTCGCTGCCTCATACTATACACAGTACAAGAAGCCACAGTCCTAATGGAACATGGTGAGCAGACTGACAAAGGAGTGAGACAAGGCTGAATGCTTTCCTATTCAGACTTTATATTGAATATATACTGGGAATAGCTGCATTGAAGAAGATGGGTGTAGTTTTAAAACTGCAGAAAGAGTCATCAAAAACCTGTACTATGCAGATGACACTGATCTGGTGGCTGTTAATGAAAATCAAGGAGCAGAGTGAAAAAAAAGGGATCAATAATAAAGGTGACCAAATAAAGACAACAGGTACATCAATCAGCCTTAAAGCTGACTATGAAGATACTGAAGTGGTAGACAGCTTCTGCCTTTTTAGAATCAACAATCAACGGTGAAGGAATCAGCAGTCAAGATATGTTCCACAGATTAGCACTTGGTAGAATTGCCATGATGGCCTTGGAAAAGTTATTCATGTGTTGGGATATGTCTACAACCTACAAAGATTAGGATCATGAAAGCAATGGTTTTCCTCATGACACACTACAGAAGCAAAACTTGAACTTTAAAGAAGCAGAGTAGAGAGAGTGTTGAAACTTGAAATTTGGTAATGGAGAAGATTTGTGAAAATACCATGGATAGTCAAGGAAATGGAACAAATGGATCATCCAATAAATCCAGATATCTCACTTCAGACGCAAATAAGGCTCCAATTATTATTTTTTGATAATGATGGAAAAGGTGGAGAGGAGGACAATCAAGCAGCAAGGCAGTTGGACTCAGTGGGTACACTGTTGGAAGACCTGAAGGTTTGGAAACATATCCTGGGGAAGATCTATCTATATATCTATCTGTGTGTGTGTGTGTGTGTGAGAGAGAGAGAGAGAGAGAGAGCGGGAGAGAGAAGAGAGGGGAAGGAGGGAGGGATGGAGAGAAAAATACTATATCCTTACCATTTGTGCATATGGTAATCAAGATATATGCAACTTATAAAAAATAGTGTTATAGGCAGATTTAATGTTTAATCTGGGAAAGTCAGAGTTTCCAACAAAACTTTTTAATCCTAAAAATATTAAAATATCAAATCTAAACAGCATTACACCTGGAAGGCAGTATGTTGAAAATTGTGACAGATTTCGGAATGCTGCAGAAATCAGATTCTTTTTGCAAAGGCTACTACTCCTGCTTCTTACACAGGAATCTAGAAAATCAAAATACTGTGTGGTATAAACAATTCTTTGGCAGCCCCCTAGTGGAAGCTTCTTTACATTTGATCATTTTTTACAATATGGCTGATTAAAACTGTTTCTTCCCATGATTCTTCCTCTTTCATATGTTTCCTGCCTGCAGAAGCTAGCAAGTTTTCATCTATTTCATATGAAACAAATTTGATCGACTGATTTATAACAAATCAGTTATAAAATAATTACTTAGAAAAGATGACAGCTGTGTATGGCTGCCCTTCTTAGTTAATTAATCCCACTGAACCCAATAGGACTTACTTCTGAAGAAACTATTAGTACATAGTCCTATATACTCTCAGTTATCCTCAAAACTCTATGGAAACTTCTCCTGAATAAACATGGATAAGATTAATACTCATGAAAACAAATGTTTCTTTAAACAGTCTGAAGATTTGGACGATTTGGAAATATTAAAAAAATCAATAAAGATTTTAACAAGGGTAATAAAAATTGAGATACACCAAAATTTATAATAACCTGTCTAATCTAAATCACTCAAATGGAAAGCAATATAAAATCCTTATACAATCATACAGGTTGTAATTAATTTAGTAAGAACATAACCATTTAGTGGCAGGTTGACTTGTTACACTGCCAGTTTGGATGAGTATGCCATGTAAGCTCAGTCAATATGGTTTGTAAACCATGGTTTACTTTTAACATGATGGGTGAATTCAGTTATTTATTCAATAGGTCATGATTATGCAAATCTTGACTTAAGATGTGGTGTGAAAAGAATAAATGGCTTATGTTTGTTGTCTGATACATTAAGAAAAAAAATTCTGTACATAAAGCAACAGTTGTCACAAATTAAGACCAGAGAGGTAGAGGTAAATGAGAACAAATGCAAACCCATTAACCAAGCTTCTTAGTTCAGCTTGTCATCACACATTCAAAAAAGAAATAAGAGTTTGTCTCTATGGATTTGCTGGTTTCCAAAACAGGAAAGGAAGATCTCTTCCAAACCAAAGCAATTTTATGAACGCTTCTGGGAGAACAATGCTGGCTAATTATCTTTCAGTCTGATTGTTTCTAACAGCTGTACCTTTAAACAATCTATAGCATTGAACTTTTCTTCTTGTTTACAGATTAGAATATAATCACACAATGGTGTCATTGATTTATTAAAACAAACTAATGGAATGGAAATCCAAGAAGATACCCGTAATAACCATTTATCTGCTCCAGTAATATTGCAATAATACAGCTGAGAATTAGCTAATGTTGTTTCCCCACTTTATCGGGTTTGTAGAGTACATGAACATGTTAGGTTGAAACCAATAATGGCATTAGGCAAGCACCAAAACTGCCAGTTTACACACATACAGACTTGCTCAAATTCCTGAAGATTCCTTTCATCAGCATTAGCTATTCTGAGCAACACAGATCTTGTCCTGCAGACCCAAAAATTGCTTGGCGATAGAATTTACTGTGGAATACTGTAGTCAATCCATCAATCTCCATATTTCCAAAGAAAATCAGTTTGCAAGTTTCTTGCATGGAAACTCTTCCTCTTCAAACAATCTACCACCATTTTTGCAATACAGAACTTCACGTGCCTGCTTTTGCAACTTGCCATCACAATTAGCGCAGTGATGAAATCCAATTTTTTTTACTACCGGTTCTGTGGGTGTGGCTTGGTGGGTGTGGTGTGGCTTGGTGGGCGTGGCAGGGGAAGGATACTACAAAATCTCCATTCCCACCCCACTCTGGGGCCAGCCAGAGGTGGTATTTGCCGGTTCTCCGAACTACTCAAAATTTCCGCTACTGGTTCTCCAGAACCTGTCAGAACCTGCTGGATTTCACTCCTGAATTAGCGGCAGGTGAGCTGCTAAACAAGCCTTCAACCCAAACAGCAGAATCAGCTAGCCACAAATGCACTAAGCAAAACAGAGACGATCATTAGCTAATGATTTTAATGCCTCCAAATTATGCTCCCACAAAAACAATGTGTCTGAGCAAAATCTCCTAAGAGCTCCTGAGAGTCAGTGGCCCTCTTCACAGGATGTACTTATTTGGGCTTGGGAAGGCGGGTGGGAGGTAGGGATGTAAAGATATGTGGGAAAAGACATTGGAAGATGGGATGAAAAAAGATGCTGCCTAGGGAACAGTCAAATAAGAGGGAGCGTAGCCCACAGCTAAACAGCGGATGGGGCAAGAGGCTCAGTAAAGACCCTCCCTAGTTTCTTGGGCTGTAAAGGAGACAATGGGAGAATTGTCCTTTCAGACTTGTAGGGTTCTGTTAATGTAGCTTTACAATAAAATAAAATTAGCTTATCTGGCCGTATATCAACTTATCTGGTCATGTGTGGTCTACTTGGTAAGGCCGACAAAGGTTATGTGAATGCCCAAACCCAGCCAATAAGAGGACAGAGAGGATAATGTTGGTCCCAAAGCATCATGAAGCTGCCTGAGATTAAACTAAAGGTGCTTCAGACCATGTTACAGAAGCAGGATCTCATAGCACCCCATATGCTCTGAAGTAATTTTTCTGAATTATTTCAAAGTGCTGCAAACTGCCCTTACCTGAGGACTAACTGCCTTGCCACAATAAATTTATTTTTTAAGTTTATAATTTTTATTTAAAAAATTAATTACAATAGTAAAATCTAAAAGAAACTAAAAGAAAGGCAAATAGAAAAAGTGGAAGATACAGAGAAGAAAAAACATAGAAAATAGAAGAAAAGTAAGAATGTAATGAAGGAGAAAAAAATAGAATTGAATAGAATAGAATAACAGAGTTGGAAGGGACCTTGGAGGTCTTCTAGTCCAACCCCCTGCTTAGGCAGGAAACCCTACACACTTCAGGTTATCTAAGACAAATGGTTATCTAACATCTTCTTAAAAACTTCCAGTGTTGGAGCATTCACAACTTCTGGAAATATTTATTCATTCATCACATTTCCTGCCTACCTCACCTAAACTACTCTGGGAGGTTTACAATACTACAAACATCTCATACTTTAGAAATATAAATAAGAACAAAGATAAAAGCAGAATTTTAAAAATGAAAAGAGTTAAAAAGGCAGAGAAAATGCCCGCACAATGCCAACCAACTCAGGGCTGCGTAGCACACTCTGACCCCCATGAAAATTGACAGAACATCATTTTGAAGGCCAGAAGACTGGGAGCCCACCTCATTTCTGGGGGTAAGATGTCCCAGGGAGCATGGGAAACAACAGAGAAGGTTCTCTTCCTAGATCCCATCAGTCAAAATTCTTCAATGCATGCAACGTATCTCTCCTGCCTGTGTTGGACAGGATGATGTGATTAGGACAAGACAGTCCCTCAAATAACCTGTCCCATGCATGAAGGGCTTTAAAGATGATAACCAACACCTTGAATTGGACCCAGAAGCAAACTGGCATCCAATGTAGCTCATGTGGCAGAGGTGTTACATGCACAACCCTAAGGGTGCTTAAAACTGCTTGTGTTGACGCATTCTACACCAGTTGCAGCTTGTGGCTATTTTTCAAGGATAGCCCCATGCAGAGTGTATTGCAATAGTCCATATGGGAGATGACCAAGAGAACATCATTTACTGACATTATTGATACCCGTTTCTGATTCTGTTTTTCAAAAGACCAAGAAAACATCGTTACTGACATTATTGATACCCATTTCTGATTGTTTTTCGAAAGTGTCCTTCAGTATTTTCAGTGTTATAATATTTTGTGTCATTTTATACGCCCCAGCAAATTACCGTAACTGTTAATCAGGCTTGAATAGTTTCCTCCTTTAACTAAAATCTTTAGTTCCATCTAGTGTCCAATTTTTTAAATTCTGATCTTTATTTTGTCATGCTAAAGTCCAAACGAATCTATTTCCCACAGGAAGGATTCTTCATAATTAATTCTAAAATCTTACTTCCAAATTTATCAAATCTGTTAATCTGTTTATAATTTACTAGGATCAAAGTCTTATTTACCTTATCTACCATTTCATTTTTTTAAACTGTTAAAAACTATTTTTTTTTTCATGAAGGATTGAAGGAAAACTCACTTGATGTTTTCAAAATAAGAAATTTCTGAACATGATTAAAAAAAGAAGTTTGTGAACATAGTATCCTTTAAAAGATGTTGACTGTGGTTGTGAGCAAGATGCCTATTCCTATGGTCTCCCAATGTTCAAAACCCATCGGGAATTGCTGTCTTGTGATCTCCTTGGAAGGAGCAACTCTTTGGCATGCATACAGGCAATCTTCCATCCTCTCCCTGTCCAGAGAGAATCTGAAGTGTAATGGAATGTATGGATGACCTTGGGGAATGAGAGGAAAAGATGCTGCCAAGAATCAGGTAACAGAGGCAGAAGCCCCCAGTGGCTTAATGATCAGGGAAAGAAACTTAGGAATTACATGTCCTAATGGTTCAAACATTAAAAGGCCGCCTGTACTTTCAAACTTGCAAGATTCTGTTAATGTAGCTTATAATATAATAAAATTAATTCTGGTAATGTTTCATGTCTGGTTTATCTGGGAGAGCTGACATGAAGAGCCAGTCACTAGCTCTTCATTCTTTCCCATGGGTATCAGCTTTGCTTTTTGCAGAGTGATCTTTAGTCCACTATTTCTTCCTCTGGAACTCTGCCACAGTAATTTTTTGCCAGAAAATAAAGCATTTCTGGCATGTTTAAAAGAAAACCTTAGAAAAGATTATTAGATGTTTACACATTTATAACAGAAAAGAAAGCACTAATGATAAGCAATGCAATCATTTGCTGTAGTCCACCAATTATTTCTTTTCCAAGAGAACTATGGAAACAAATATTGACAAACATATTCTTTTAACACCAGTTAAAGCTGTAATAGAAGTGCTGGTAGAGGCAGTATTCTAATTGCCCTCTTAACTAATCAAAGAGAGAAGCAACCTAGAGCTAAGGAGAAATTTCCTAACAGTGGGGAAAATTAACCAATGGAACAGCTTCAGAAGTTGTAGATCAGGGCTGTCAAACTCGTGGCCCGGATGCGTCACGCGCTGGCCATGCCCACGCCTGGTTTAGCGAAGGGGGAAAAAGTCACGATACGTCACGTGATGACGGCATGATGATGCGAGTTTGACACCCCTGTTGTAGATGCTCCATCCCTGGAGGCTTTTAGCAATAGCAATAGCAATAGCACTTAGACTTATATACCGCTTCACAGTGCTTTACAGCCCTCTCTAAGCGGTTTACAGAGTCAGCATATTGCCCCCAACAATCTGGGTCCTCATTTTACCCACCTCGTAGGATGGAAGGCTGAGTCAACCTTGAGTCTGGTGAGATTTGAACTGCCGAACTACAGCCAGCAGTCAGCAGAAGTAGCCTGCAGTACTGCACTCTAACCACTGTGCCACCATGACTCTTTTAAGAAGAGATTGGACAGCCACTTGTCTGGAATGATATAGGGCAGTGATGGTGAACCTTTTCGGCACCAAGTGCCCAAACCGGAATGCGCGTGCATGTGCGTGCGCCGAAGCACCAGAAACCCAAAGACCAGCTGGCCGGCGTGTGCATGCCTGTTTTTTGGCTGTTTTCTGGGCCTTTTGGGGGCCGTTTTCAGGCCGTTTTTCAGCCTGAAATGGCCCGGAAAACAGCCTGAAAATGGCCCCAAAAATGGCCTGAAAACGGTGTGGAAAAAGGCCCAGAAACGGCCTGAAAAACAGCCTGGTTTTTGGCCGTTTTCAGGCCGTTTTCCAGTGCTCCGGCACCCGGGAAGACCAGCTGGCTGAATATGCGCCAGAAACCAGAAGAGCAGCTGGCGACGGCGCACATGCCCACAGAGAGGGCTCTGCGTGCCACCTCTGGCACGCGTGCCATAGGTTCGCCATCACGGATATAGGGTCTCCTGCTTGAGCAGGGGGTTGGACTAAGGTCCTTTCCAACTCTGTTATTCTGTTCTGTTATTATTGTTTTGAAATCTAAATCTCTGTTAATGGTGGAGCAAGGAATCCGAATTCAGAATCCAGAATCTGCAACTGGGGATCTGAGCAGAAATGTCACAAATTTCTTCTTACATATAATACTTCAGAACTAACTCAGCTTCAGCAAGAACCTGTGCAATAGGAAGATTTAAAGACATTATACAAATTAAAGAAGGGAAACAGGATTATTGGTGTTAAATAGTGCAAGGTACAAGGTGCAGCATCTTAGCTCCTATAGAGAAATCCCTTTGTGAAAGAATTTCATAATACATGAAAACATTTTAACAAATACAATGTCACCGGATACAGCAATTCATAATATAAAAATCACATATAAAGAAAGTGCAGAATTCTGTACTCCTGGGGCAAGAGAGGCCTGAATCATTGATAAGAGTCAACAGTAGAGCACAGAGAAAGAAAACAATTTTGTTTTGATACCATGCGTTTAACCTCTAGAACAATTTTGAAGAAAGTTATGATGCTATGTTGGTTTTATACAAAACCTATCACAATAATCTTAACTTACGACTTATTGAGATCTAATACACAGTAATAAACCCAACCCAAAAACCCTATATTAGGAGTTTAAGAGACAGAAGGCAATTATGTCATTTACTCTGCCTAGATAAACATGAAGACGACAAACAATTCACAGGACACTTTTTTTTATTGTAAACCAATATTGCATGATGCAATGCAATGAGACTTTAAAATTTGTCCCACCAATATACTATTGTCGTCTTTTCTTAACTCCACCATTCCAAAAGGCCAACAGCTTGGAGAAAGGCTGCTATAGGTTGGCATATTGGCTAAGCTCTTGTTTATTTGGCCAAGGTTTAGTGAATAAACCACAAATAACTAATACTCTGAGCCATAGCCCATGGTTTATAAACTACCACAACTGGGTTTACACAATATATTAAGTCACACACAAAAATATGCCTTTGCTTTTGTGTGCTGTGTAAACCCAGCCATTGTTGGCTCTAGATTTTCTTTATTCAGAAGTGTTGACAGCAGATTGCTGTTGTTCATTTTTCTTTAAAAAAAAAAAAGGAATTGACAGATGTGAACAAGGATAGAGACTAATATGCCTGAGTATTGTGGAATAAAGCACATTTCTCCTTTTTATATTACGCAAGCTGTTGAAATGTCTTTCTTTTTTTAGTTATGTGATGTGGGAATCCAACCAGTACCTCCTATTCCCCCCACCTCCTTCAAAAAAGCACTATTGTTTTTAACAAGCAAACAGTTCAGACAGCATATGGTCATTTGTATGTGTTATTCTTCTGCTTATTTCCAAGTGTAATTATGTTCTAAAACTCATTTTTAAACTGAAAGTAATATTAGTTACTCAGAGCACACAGGCAAAACAGCCCCTTCTGGGAAATACAGAAATGGTAGAATTACACAGGTAAAAAAGCCTGCTGAAAGGCAGCAACAATGAGGTTGCTCTCAAGCCAGCGCGGGAGTTTGTGAAAGACAAACTCTGGACAATGCTGCTAATCTGAAGCCTGAACTAAGAAGTATTGTGAGATCAATGCTTAATGAGGCGAATAGCGACATATGCCGAGTTCGTACTTTTAATTGGATTTTTTTTCCACTAGACTTGTAGGCACAAGCTGCTTCCTTTGCCTGGGTCACCTTTAAGTGAGTGCAAGAATAGTAACAGCTTTTACCTGCGTCAACTGCTGGTAGCGTTAAATCAAAAGCTTCATCTTCCCCAGGGTTCGGCTTCAATAGAAAGCTTTCTGGAGTTATGTGATCAGGCAAGTCCAGCAAGCTGCTTTCCTCAGATTGGGAACTTGAGGCTCTTTGGCTTCCATTCCGTTCCATCACTGAAGCAGAGACCAAAGAGTTTTGTTTTATTTTGAAACGTCTATCTCATTTTCCGGGTTTGGTATCAAAGTGCTGGAATGCATTAACATCACAGATTAAAACAAATCACACTGAAAACACTTCAACACAAAAAAAGATTGCAGATATTTAACAAATCTGTAACTATAAGTTCAATATCTATTATCAAACCAAGGGTACAAAGACTTACAAAATATTTTTTTAAAGATAACATCTTGAAAATCTGGTCTCACTATCCCAATCTAATTTCCCAATCACCACCACCAGTAGGATTTAACACTGAATTCTTGTGTCCTAACACCTAAAATCATAGCAAATTTGTAGCTGGTCTAATGGTTAAGACACTAGGCCAGAAATTGGAAGACCATGAGTTCAAGTCCCATCTTAGCCATGAAAGCCAGCTAGGTGACTTTGGGCCAATCACTCTCTCTCAGCTCAACTAACCTCACAAGATTGTTGCTTTGGGAAAATAGAAGGAGGAAAGAATACTGTGTGGGTTTCCCCCCTTGAATTATTTATAAAAATAATAAAGGCAGTCAGCAAGCAAGCAAGCCACAAAGCCAATGATTTTCATATTTGGAATACAGTATGTCACAGAAGTGAGTATACCCCCTCACATTTTGTAAATATTTAAGTATATCTTTTCATGTGACAACACTGAAGAAATGACACTTGGCTACAATGTAAAGTACTGAGTATACAGCTTGTATAACAGTGTAAATGTGCTGTCCCCTCAAAACAACGCAACACACAGCCATTAAGGTCTAAACTGCTGACAACAAAAGTGAGTACACCCCTAAGTGATAATGTCCAAATGGGGCCCAAAGTGTCAATATTTTGTGTGGCCACCATTATTTTCTAGCACTGCCTTAACGCTCTTGGGCATAGAGTTCACCAGAGCTTCACAGGTTGCCACTGGAGTTCTCTTCCACTCATCCATGACGATGTCACACACTCCATCACCTTTACCCTCAGCTTCTTTAGCAAGGCAGTGGTCATTTTGGAGGTGCGTTTGGGGTCGTTATCATGTTGGCATACTGCCCTGCGGCCCAGTCTCCGAAGGGAGGGGATCATGCTCTGCTTCAGTATGTCACAGTACATGTTGGCATTCATGGTTCCCTCAATGAACTGTAGCTCCCCAGTGCCGGCAGCATTCATGCAGCCCCAGACCATGACATTCCCACCACCATGCTTGACTGTAGGCAAGACACACTTGTCTTTGTACTCCTCACCTGGTTGCTGCCACACACGCTTGACACCATCTGAACCAAATAAGTTTATCTTGGTCTCATCGGACCACAGGACATGGTTCCAGAAATCCATGTCCTAAGTCTGCTTCTCTGGAGCAAACTGTTTGCGGGCTTTCTTGTGCATCATTTTTAGAAGAGGCTTCCTTCTGGGACGACAGCCCTGCAGACCAATTTGATGCAGCGTGTGGCGTATGGTCTGAGCACTGACAGGCTGATCCCCCACCCCTTCAACCTCTGCAGCAATACTGGCAGCACTCATACGTCTATTTCCCAAAGCCAACCTCTGGATATGACGCTGAGCACGGGCACTCAACTTCTTTGGTCGACCATGGCGAGGCCTGTTCTGAGTGGAACCTATTCCTGTTAAACCGCTGTATGGTCTTGGCAACCGTGCTGCAGCTCAGTTTCAGGGTCTTGACAATCTTCTTATAGCCTAGGCCAGTGATGGCGAATCTATGGCATGCGTGCCACAGGTGGCACGCGGAACCATATCAGAGGGCATGCGAGGCGTTGCCCTATGTCAGCTTGCCAGCTGATTTTCGGCCTTGGGGAAGGCTGTTTTGCCCTCCGGAGGCTTCAGGGAAGCTTCCTGAAGCCCCAGAGTGCGAAAAACAGCCTAACGGGCAAACCGGAAGTCCGTTTTTCTGAACTTCCGGTTTGCCCGTTTTTCACTGTCCCAGGCTTCAGTGAGGCCTTTGCGCATGCGTGGGGGGCGGGGGGGGGTTGTGCGCATGTGCAATGGGCAGTGTGTGTGTGGGGTTGTGAGCATGCGTGGGGGGAGGGAATGGGTGTGGGCATGTGCGCGCACGCTAGCGCACGCACACACCCCATTTTGGCACGTGAACCAAAAAAGGTTCGCCATCACTGGCCTAGGCCATCTTTATGTAGAGCAACAATTTGGTTTTTCAGATCCTCAGAGAGTTCATTGCCATGAGGTGCCAGTATGAAAGAGTGAGAGCGATAACACCAAATTTAACACACCTGCTCCCCCTTCACACCTGAGACCTTGTACCACTAACAAGTCACATGACACCAGGGAGGGAAAACGGCTACTTGGGCCCCATTTGGACATTATCACTTAGGGGTGTACTGTACTCACTTTTGTTGCCAGCAGTTTAGACATTAATGGCTGTGTGTTGCGTTGTTTTGAGGGGACAGCACATTTACACTGTTATACAAGCTGTATACTCACTACTTTACATTGTAGCCAAGTGTCATTTCTTCAGTGTTGTCACATGAAAAGATATACTTAAATATTTACAAAATGTGAGGGGGTATACTCACTTCTGTGACATACTGTATATCACTCGTATATTCGTTCTTGAAAATCTCAAAGCAATGATTCCTGATCCCGTTCAAGCATATGCTTTATGTTCAGCTAGGAAAATTACAACCCTTTAAGTATCAAAAACAGATACTCCGGCTGGAAACAAAACATATTCAGCCATCTCCTCCCTACAGTTAGTGAGGAAAATGCAAATTTATACCAAAGATCTTTTTAATTAGAAAGTCTAAAGATTGCATCCTAAGACTGAATACAAGCAAAGCTATTTTTCTGCCACGAAGTCATAGCATGGCTAGCCCTAAGAGGAGGAAAAATAAAAAACCGAACAATAGATCTACCTATTCCACAATACCTGCTTTATGTCTCTGATTTGTTCTGCATCTGAGATGCAGCAGGTGAGACCCCATTCTATCCCTATATTGTATTTCAGTACACGCCTGTTTAGCTCTTTGTACAGGGGAGAAATGCAATTTTCTTCCCCTACCGGCTCTGTGGGTGTGGCTCTGTGGGCGTGGCTTGGTGGTCATGTGACTGGGTGGGTGGAAGTGGCCAAGTCGACGTCACTTCTTTGCCCTTGTTGTTGTTAGTTGTGAAGTTTATATATACCGTATTCTTCGGAGTATAAGACGCACCAGAGTATAAGACGCACCTTAGTTTTTGGGGAGGAAAATAGGGGGGAAAATCTGCCTACCAGGTATTCATCTGGCTAGCATCCTTAGTCTGGTCAGCTTCTGCACATTAGTTTGCTGGTTTTGAGTGGGATAAAAAACAGCTTCTAAAGCACAGCTGATAGAGAGAAGGAATGAAAAAAGCAGGCAAAGCATGGAAGATCGCTTTACTCGTTAGCACCTCGTTAGAGCTGAAAAAAAGCTTTGAAAGGGGTCACTGTCCTCTGGGGGGGAGGGGGGTCTCTGGGGAAGAGGCAAGCCAGGGGTGCAGAGAAGGGACCCCTCTAGATAAAAAACCAAGCAAGCAGGAGCTCCGGGAGCGACCAGGCAAAGGAGAGAGAGAGGATCCCATCCAGGCGAAGGTTTTCCACCCAGGGAGCGAGGCCTCGAGACCCCCTTCCCCCACTTTCTTTGGGGGGGGCAGCAGGAGAGAGAGGCCGCCCGGGAGTAATACGCACTCAGAGGAGTGGAGGAACGCCGGGAGAGGAGAGGAGGATGGGCAGGCGGGAGGGAGACCCAAAGCCGCTCGCGAGGCAGGGGACGGCAGAGGAGCAGCCGGTGCGCGCGGCGACCAAGGCCCACGGCCACCTCAGGCAGGTGTGGAGTCAGCAGCCTGGTTTTTTGAAATGTAAAGCAAACACTCCCACACCGCCTTTTTGTGGCCGCGGCAAGCGTCGGCTCTTAAGGACCCACGTTCAAGAGATGGGGTGGGGAAGTCATCCTCCCCTCTTCCCCCAAGAAGCAGCTGTGCATCCTCCTGCAAATCCTTCAGATCGCTCAAGAAACTCCTGTCGCATATGTTTAATTTAAACGCCATTTCTATCCATCCACTGGCCTTCTCCATTTCCGTTTTGTGAAGCTTCCTCCTTCTGCTTCCCCCTCCCGCATCCAGTCATAGATTTGGCAGTCCTCCTCTGGCCAGAGAGGACCTAGTTTAAGCGATTGGCCTAAGGAAAAGCTTATAGTGTTTCCGGGCAAAGAGCGAGCGTCCGGAAGAGGTGAGCACGGCCGCAGCGCCGACCAGGCAGGCATGGGCAGAGCCAACCAGGGAGGGAGATTTGAATTGGTTCGGCGAACCAATTCAATCATCGCTACCGCCTCGGCCGAGGTGGGCCGAGGTGGTCGAATTTCACCTGTCTTTGTACATAAAATGGGAAGGGTGGGGAGACATTTTTCACTCAGGCTCCACAATGGCTTGAACCAATTTTGACTGGTTTGCCATTTAAATATCTTTCATTACTGTAGCAGCTTCTTAAGATGGGCAAAACATTCTACGAGATCTATATACCATTTGAATATGGAATCATTGTTTTCATGCAAAATGTTAGCCTTAAACCATTTAATAACATTAGATTTTTATTTTCCAAGAGGGAGAGAAGTCAGCCTATTAACAACCAACCAACCAACCAACCAATGGAATACAAAGATAAATCACTGATAGTTCCTGATCTCAGACTTATGAACAAAAAGACATAGCACAAGAGGAAAAGAGTATGGAGAAGAGGAAAATAATATACTCAGGCATTAATTCTTAGTTGTAAATATCATATGGGTGTTCGATCTAATAAGAAAGGATGAAACAAACTTTTTACAATCGCTCTTTTGTGATTAATGTAATTTTCTAAGTTGGTCTTCCTAGAAAGCCTACTCTAATTCATAATCTTAATTTGTTCCATGTATTTTTTTCTAAAATAAGTGTGAATAGCTTCTTTATCATAAAAAACAAGTCTTGTGGTGGCTTCCAATAAATTTATGACTACAAGGTGCAATGATTAACCTATAAAGCGTTTTAGGGCTTGGTACTTGAGTACTGCAGGATTACCTCCCTCAGGTAGAACCAACCAATCCAGTGTGCTTGTCCTGAGCCGGAAGGGTAAGAATCCCACAAAAGTGAAATTAGGGGAGAAGGAATCAAAACTCTGTTTTTTAGCTCATGCTCCAGCCTCATGGAGTGGCATTCCTCCAGAGATCCAGAGACCATCTTCTTTAAGGCTAATTAGGAAGTTACAACTGAACTTTCCCACAGAGGCTATTCTATGAATAAATTTCAAAGGCAAAAAAAAATCCCAGAGCATCTTTAAACGTAACCCATTAAAAGTGCATTAGAAATAAAGCTTGATTACTGTTCTGAATCAAGCTCCTCGTCTTGTAACTTCGACTGGATGCCATTAAGTTGGTGTAGGTTGTCTCTCCATTGCTGGTACACTTTCTTCTTATCTTTCTCCAGTGAGCGGATGCGACCTGGGGAAAATGACTGTGTCTCGGTGTTGAGCAGACTTAGTAATCTATTACAGAGCATTTGATCATTGTTGCAATGATTATCCCATTCATTCTTCAATTGCCACTGCATGGCTGCAGTAAGCTTTATCGTCTGTCTTAAGTTATAGGATTTTG
>QLTV01000974.1:5454344-5476726 GCA_003457575.1 Thermophis baileyi | reverse complement strand
CACTCACGGTTATGTAGAAGTTCTTCTGAATCTACAGTCATAATCTGGAACCATCACGAATATTGTAAAAAAGGATTAACGCTTCCCATCTCCTTCTTCAGGCATGCTTTCCCGGTATATAGCTTGAAAGTGACTTCCTTTGGGATACCGTACTTCAATTACTCCCGCCCCCCAGGCATACTTCAATGACCAATGAGAGTACACAGTTATGATCACATGCCATGGACTACATGGCATGGACTACATTCCCCAGAATGCTATGTCTTAAAGAGACAGTTCTTAATTCTAGGCTAAACCCATGATAAGCCAGTACAATTACATCTAGCTAAATTTAACCTAATTTTTAAAAATCCCATAGGAAGTGTTTAAGAAGGAAGGTTAAAAAGATTGTATAAGGAGAAGCAACAAATCCTTGGAAGAAAGTGTTTATTTTTATTTTATTAAATTTCCTACCACTAAAACCTAGTTGGAGCAGCAATGATCATCATTTGTGGGCAAAGGATTTCATGCAGCAAGTCACCATGACTCTCACCAGAGAGGTATTTTAATGGCTGTCCTAAAAATACAGATCAAACCTTTACAGCTATCAACAGATGGTCTCATCAGATGAACATTGTTCTTTTCCCTGGAATACAGATATATTGCTAAGAGTTTAGGATGTGTTCTTCTCGTGTATTACATCTGAATTACTCACTTGTTTGGATATGCAGGAATACAGTATATGGGTCCTCAGCACAATATGTAGAAATCTTCCTTTTCAACATTCTAGGTTTTTCATTCTATTCTTCCCCCATGTACTGTGCATACTTCTGGTTTTCCACTTTCCCTTTATGGTTAGTATTCCATCATCAATGAGCATGTCTAGTTCCCAGTGGCCTATTCTTGAAAACACTCCAGCCAATCTTTCTTTCCCCCTAAAGAACTACCATTCTTCTTGAGATAGTACTCTCCAGCCTACTGATTAGAAAATAGAATGGAATACTTTATTTGGCCAAGGGTGATTAGACACACAAGGAATTTGTCTCCGGTGCAGAAGCTCTTAGTATACATGCAAAACAACAGAGTAATAATAATAATGATACCAATAAGAGAAGCTAGTAGAAAGATGAGAAGGATAATAATACAGTCATACCACATTGGTAAATATACTTAGACATAAGACGGTACGGTAGGAATTAGGTGTTCAGCAGAGTGATGGCACGAGGGGAAAAACTGTCTCTGTGTCTAGTTGTTTTGGCATGCAATGCCCTGTAATGATGTCCCAAGAGGAAGAATTTATGTCCAGGATGTGAGAGGGTCTGTAGATACTTTCTCAGCCCTCTTTCTGACCTGTGCAATATACAGGTCCTCAACAGAAGACAGGCTGGTTGCAACTGTTTTTTCTGCACTCCTAATTATCCGTTGGGACTCTGTATCTGTCCTGTTTGGTTGCTGGACCAAATCAGACAGTTATAGAAGTACAAATGACATACTCAATAATTCCTCTATCAAGAAGAGCGCCTGAAGCATTCTGAACTTTCTGAGTTGATGCAGGAAGAACATTCTTTGCTGTGTTTTTTTAATGATGGTTCTAATGTTAGGTGTCCATTTCAAATCCTGGGAGATTATAGAACCCAAAAATTTGAAGGACTCTACTGTTGATACTGTGCTGTCTAATATAGTAAGAGGTGGTAGAATAGGAGGGCTCCTCCTAAAATCTACTCTCATTTCTATAGTTTTAAGTGTGTTCAGCTCTAAATTGTTCTGGCTACACCACAGGGCCAGTTCTTCAATCTCCTGCCTATATGCAGACTCATCACCATCTCGAATGAGACCAATGACCGTTGTATCTGTTGATTAGGCCTTAATTTATCATGTTCAGTAATTGTTGACTGTTGACTAGGCCTTAATTTATCATTTTACTTCTATACCACCAAAGCTGTATAATTCATGGCAGTTTACAATCCTAAGAATATAACAATGTTTAAAAGTCACAATAAAAATTAAACCCTATACCCTTAAATAGTGATAGACATCATACAGAGATGTATTACAGCTAATCCTCAACTTATGACAATTGAGCCCAAAATTTCTGTTAAGTGAGACATTTGTTAAGTGAGTTTTGCTCCATTTTAGGACCTTTCTTGCCACAGTTGTTAAGTGAATCACTGGAGTTGATTAGTTAGTAACCCAATTAAGTGAATCTGGCTTCCCCGTTGACTTTGCTTAGAAGAATCAACATTTCACTTCTACCCCAAAATGTATTGGAATACAGGTGACACATGGCTGTAACTACTTTTATCTGCCAGAACCAGGCTACTGCATTCCACTGCATTATAGTTTTTAAGTAGTGTCCAAAATTGTGATGCAGTGGTGTTTCCTAGTATTGGTGAGAAAAAGTGCAGAACATATTTGAAAATCTTTATATGTAACTTTATATAGGAGAAGACTTTACATTTCAATGCACTTTTAACTTGAAATTATGTGTTAATGTGATAAGCAATTCCAATATTGTACTCAAAATCTATCCTGTCACCAATTGGATTTTTTTTACAACTTTTATGACACTGATGTGTTTCCCACTCTTTTTATAGAAGGCTGCTGACTTACCCTTCTTCGCATTATACTCAGTAATTACCATATTTTTCGGAGTATAAGACGCACTTCCCCCCCTAAAAGAGGGTGGAAATGTCGGTGCGTCTTATACACCGAATACAGCCATTTTTGCCCTCCCGAAGCCCCGCCCCATGTGAAAACGGGTGTGCAGAGGGTTTGGGAGGTCTGCAGAGTGCTCCTGGGGGAGGGCAAAAACTTTTTTTTTCTTACTTACCTCTTCGAAATCTTGGTGCGTCTTATACACCAGTGCGTCTTATAGTTCGAAAAATACAGTAACTTCATATTATCTGTTTTCATATTACAGCAAGATCTGGTTACCAGATCTACAGAGCAAAGGCGAGGTCAAAATCCTTGTAAGAACAACTTCCATATAAAAGAGCCTGGAAGAGGAAAAACCAAATTGTTCTTTCTGGATGAAGAAGGATACACTTTTTGTTATGGCAAATGAACTTCCAGAAAGCAATCAAGATCCCATTGTTCAATGAGACACAATAGTGCTGGGAAAAATAACTGATAAATTGTGCTCATTCAGGCCAAATAGAATTTGGGTTTATCACAAGAATGAGATTAAAAGGGATATCAGGAATCCTAGATTTTAACAATTTGTTAAGCCTTAAGCTTCAGTACTTACCTAGTTTGTCATTTTTAATTTAAATGCATTACAAGGTTTGAATGCTGAAAGCATTTGTAAATAAATGCAATAAGCTAACAGACTTGTTTACATCCTGTCCATTTGCCCTTTCAATTATTTCTAGCCATTAAAGTAAATGGAACAGGAATAGAAGAAGCAAAACAAGCAACAATTTTAAAAAACTCAGCCCAAATGTTTATCTGGGGTTAGCAAGCAGATGAGCTGGCAGAAGCCTAAGTGAGAGTTGATGATCTAAAAGGGCCCCTCATCTGACATTGCAAAGATCACTCTGACATTTCAACAATCCCTCTGGGCAACAGCCAAGGAGAAACGTATTAGCTGCATGCTTTAACAGCTGTCATACAAACACCCCTTCTAAGAAATGTGGTCACCTTCATTAGAACGAAATAAACAGAATGAATAAAACTTTCCTTTCTGAAGCATTTGCAAATCTCACATCAAAATATGACCATCAGAAACAAATCCATCAACAATATGACCATCAAAACAAATGTACTGTTTATCAAGTAAAGATAAGTGCATTGGTTATTTTAAAAAAGATCCTTATTTTCTAAAAGAAACAGAGATGCATTGCCACAGCCCCTACAAAGAAAAGAACAATCCATTGTTTTCAGCTACAGCTCGAAAGAAGCAGGCTCACAGCAGCAATACAAAAATTGAGAGTTCATTCATCACATTAATGAACTGTCCTGTATAATACTGTATAAAACTTTTTAGGCTATGAAACCTGATAGTAAAAAAAAAAAAACACCAAATAAAAAATACCAGAACCACTGGCTGCATAATAAGTGAATTCTTGTTATTTTTACCTTTAGTGTCCCATGGAACCCCATTAAGTTCTCATTGAATCTTGGGTTTCTACAGAACACAATGTTAAAAGCCCGACCCCATAACAGATAACATACCTAACTAGCCAACTCACAGTTCAATAACAGCAGCTCATCAGTTTGGCTAGATAGGAAGATAGGAGATAGAACTAGATTTTTTTCCCCTTAAACAATATCCTGCATTCCATGGTGAGATAAAAGAAACAAGTAATAAAAGTACATTAAAATGAAGACAATAATGTTTCCACATCAGTTCTAAAACCTTCATCACTGCTAATAGCTGTGAACATGTTATAAGTAGGGATCACTCATGTTAGAAAGAAAAGTTCTGTTTTTTTATGACAGGCTTCAGTCAAGCTTTAATGATCATAAACCCTATGTATCTGACTTCCATTTAATTTATAACCACTTTCTACTGAAGGAAAAAAGATAATTAAAGTAATTGGAGGCTTTTTAAAATAGGCCATGAAGGGTGAATTCAGCCAAAGTCTCTTCTTGGCATTCATGAGACAACCCTTTATACTATACATTCTTGTTCACACATACATTGAAGCCTAGATCAGTACAAATGCTGATAACAGGCATGGGAATATTGATCTTTTTCATCCAGAACTACTAGCTCTCTCTTTATTGTAAGGTGACATTAACTGAATCTTACAAGGTCGAAAGTACATTTCTCCTCCCTCAGCTTTACCGCCCAAGAAACTAGAGAGGGTCCTTTCTGAGACATTTCACACACACACACACACACACACACACACTTCATTCTGTGGGTTCAGCTGCCTCTTATCTGACAATTGCCTAGTCTGTGGCTCTTCCTCTTCTCTCTAGGTCATTCCCACATATTATTACACAACCTGACCATCTCCATTAAAACCATTCCACAGATGTGAACTACAATGAGATCCACTGAACAAGACTTAAATTAGCATTAAGCCTAAAAATGAGAATGCTCCAATTAGCATTAAGCCTAAAAATGAGAAGAAGCCACATGAGTTTATCCATGAAAAACAATATCTCCCCAAAGCAATTTTGATAGAAAAAGTAGCTCAAGAAGAAAGGGAAGCTTAAGGGTTCTTATCAATTTCCAGTCAAAATACTGTAGTTATTATTTCAGGAAATTACATTCAGGAAACAGGGCAGGCAATATCATTGATCCATTCATTTCTCAGAATCTAATTTGGTCTGGTCGTAAAAAATGCATACTCTGTTGAACTTCCTTCTAAATTTAAAAAATGGGGCAAGAGGACTCCAACAAGCTAACAAAATTCAAATTTTGCTTAGTGCAGCCGATGAATAAGTTCATTGTGAGCCTCAGGCCTGGGTTTTATAACTGAGATGGAGTTTGATTTGGTGTTTTAAACATTGACAATTTTGTTGCCATTGTTCTTTCCACTGCTAAAGATAAAGATGTTAAGATAAACATAATCCAATTCTTGGAAGCTCCTCGTGGTCTTAATAAGTGCCTAAATGTTTGAACAAACGCATGCATAAGCTAATAAATATTATTTTAGGCAAGGCCAGATTAAGGCCAATTGATGTCCTAAGTACAGCCCAAAATGGTGTCCCTTGATAAAAGCAAAACTCTCATGCCATGAAACAAATGTGATATCAGACGACACCTTTGAACCAAACTTTTAAAATTTAGTCACTTATCATGCCAATGTTTTTAACATTACAGATTAAAGTTGAATATGGCAGATAAGGACAATTACCAAAAAAATATTGATTAAAGTCAAACAGCAGTCAAAAAATAAGGGGCATGATAGCTAGGGGAAAACATTCTTTGGTATTCCCTTGCCTTGGTATCCTAAGCAGGTGCTTGTTTTGCTTATTGGTTAATCCAAGGCTGTTTTTGGGCTAGGATGATCATTTCTCCAGAATAGTCAGATATTGGTAAATGTATTCACAATGTGACGCTCTGGTGACATAGTGGTTAGAATGCAATATTGCAGGCAAACTGTGCCCACAGTCAGGAGTTCAGTCCTGATGGGGCTCGAGGTTGACTCAGCCTTCCATCCTTCTGAGGTCGGTAAAATGAGGACCCAGATTGTTGGGGGCAATAGGCTGACTCTGTAAACTGTTCAGAGAATGCTGTAAAGCACTATAGAGTGATATATAAGTCTAAGTGTTATTTCTATTGCTATGTAAAGGATCATCACAGTTTCCCAAATGTGATAATCATTACAGCATCTCACTGTAAAATTTCAGAAGTTAAAAAAAACTTTTTTGTGCTTTCGAGTCAATGTTGACTCCTGGCGACTGCCTGCATGAATACCAGCAAATTCCTTGGCAGGGTTTTCCAGAAGTGCTTTGCCACTGTCTCTTTCCTAGGACCAAGATAGACAGAGTGACCCAAGATCACTCAGCTGGCTTTGACTGGAACCCATGGCCTCTCACTTTTTAGCCTGGTGCCTTAACCACTACACCAAAGTGGTTCTCTAAATTAGTAGAAATCCTAATCTTGTAATTTGAGTTGGATAATTAGAACCTAAGCTCTAGAACAGTTGAGTAACATGAATTCCCTTCAGCATTAGCCTTTGTGGCCAATGATGAAGCATGATATTAGTTGCAGTTCAATCCTGAAAGGCTGTGCATAATTCTAAAGCAGGAATAGGGAATAGATTTGTTCCATATTTCATCTGCAATCAATCCATCATGTGTTTGGCTATCATATTGCCTCTCGTTATTTCTTTCTCAGGCTAAGTATATCCAGTCCCTTAAAACTTTCCATGTACTGTAGTACACATATCTGGTATCTCATCACCTACTTTGTCATCTACTTCCTGATTATGTTCACTAAAATATGGCACATCAAGAAAGCCACAGGAAAGGCCTAACCAAAACAGAACAGATTGCTCCCATTAGAATAATGTGTACTGTGTACTGTGGGCCACCACTAATGTTTTCGTTATTAAGAAAATTTATACGGCTGCCCAACTCACGGTGACTACGGACAGCTTACACATAAACTTAGCTCAGGGAATCAGACTCCAGAAAAACAATGCAAACAAAAGTGAGCATAAACATCTAACAAATAAATTAGAACACTGTAGAATTAAGACACTTTACAAAGCTGCAGGAGGAAGAGAAACCTATATTCATGTATCACATTTAACCATGGATGATTAAACTATGACCTATGAAATACTGTAAGCCACAATCAGCAAGATTCACCCACCATCCCCCTCAATTCATGCTTTAGAAAGCTCCTGCAAATTGTTATGTCAAAACCAAACACATCATATTATGGCTTAATATGGTCCTAGTACCCCTTCCCAGGGGTCTCCAAAATCAGAATTATTTGCCAGCCTATGCTGAAAACTAATGACAGAAGTAGTTCTTGACTTACAACTATTTTAGTGACTGTTCAGTTACGTCATTGAAAAAAGTGACATATGACTGGTTTTCACACAACCATTGCCACATCATGATTACGTGATCAAAATTCAGGCACTTGGCAACTGGCATGTATATATGACAGTTGCACTGTCCCATGGTTATGTAATCACCATTTGTAACCTTCCCAGCTGGCTTCGGACAAGCAAAGTCAATGGGGGAAGCCAGATTCACTTAATGACCGCATGATTCATTTAACAACTGCAGTGATTCACTTAACAACTGTGGCAAAAAAGGTAGTAAAATGGGGCATGACTCACTTAATAACTGTCTTGCATAGCAACAAAATTTTGGGGCTCAATTGTGATAGCAAGTTGAGGACTACCTATATTAAAATCCCATCAAACAATCATGAGAAGCGGTAGCGGCAACAAAAGCATTCATTTTAAATGTTAACATAAATACGGGTAGTCTTCAACTTACAACCACAATTGGGTCCAAAATTTATGTTGTTAAGTGAGTTTTGCCCCATTTTATGACTTTTCTTGCCACATTTGTTAAGTGAATCACTGCAGTTGTTAAATTAGTAATATGGTTAAGTGAATCTGGTTTCCCCATTGATTTTGCTTGTCAGAAGGTCACAAAAGGGGATCACGTGACCCGGGGTCACTGCAACCGTCCATATATAAATCAGTTGCTAAGGTCTGAATTTTGACCATGTGACCACGTGGATGCTACAATGGTCATAAGTGTGAAAAATGATCATAAGTCACTTCTGGTCATAAAGTGTGAAAAATGGTCATAAGTCACAGTTCAAAGTCTTTAGTGTCATTGTACATCATGTATACAACGAAATTGGTTTCAGTGCCGTTGTAACTTCAAACGGTCACTAAACGAACTGTTGTAAGTCAAGGACTACCTGTATTGATAAACATAACCCACACTAATTGGATCCTCCATAATTTTTAAAAGCGGGAAGGGCTCCAGAGTGAAAACAGTTGAGGCGGGGAACACTGCCCTAGGATATTGAGGAAACCAGGCAGAAGAACTTCACATTCCCACATCCCGCAATCTAAAATCAATATGAATTAAATGTCTCTCGGGGAGCAATTTAAGATTAGTGCAGCCTTTCTTCCCCCACAGCTGAGCAAAGAAACTGCAGTTATTTCAGACCAACCCGTTAAGTCTCTATTAGGGCTAATCTTCGCCAGGGTTTCCCGATCCCTGCAATTTCCATCATTCCTAATCCGAATTGCTTTTTTTAAAAAAGAGGCTCTTGGGATGGGTAAGAATTGCAGGACAAAAAGGATGGCGGCCGTTTAACGATGCAAAAGTGGCTTAATACGGGGAGGTTTTTGCAAACATTTCCCACCCCCCCTCGACGGGTCACGACATTTTCCCAGCATCTGCTAAAGAAGCCCTACCACGCTTTCTCCTCCAGTCCCCGCCTCGAAGCGAATTCGCAGCACAACGCGTACCCGTAGAAACAGGGGGACACATCAACCAGATTCAAAGCCAGGCGCTGCTTCCGCTTCTAAGGAAGTCTGGCTTACCGGAAGCGCCACAAGTCCGCAAGCACGTGAGAACAAGACAGAAACCGGGGTCTGTGGGGACCGGAGAGGTTTTTTGTTTTTTGCTACTTCTGGTTCTTTCGCTCGTAGGGCGTATCAATAAGCATTGTATGAAATCTCCCCCCCTCCCCATTCCTCTTGTAAGTCCCCAAGCCGAGCCAAAAAAATTTAACAGTCGTAGGAGGGGTGTGTAGAAGGTCGAGATGCTGCTTTAAAATGTAGAACAACTAAAACGTGTGCAATAATGCCTCCTTAAGGTATTTAGGAAACTGGGGGAAATGGTCTTTATTTCTGAAGATGGAAATAAGAAGGGAAGGGGGGGAGACCCTATTCCGGCCATCTTGGTTGTGGGCAAAAAGGAAGGGAGGAAGCGAGAATGACATATATATTTTTTCTAAGGTGCTAGAATTATTAGAGCGGCGTTATCCTATTTCTTTACTCTTTTTCAGGAAAGCTTTATTCCCTGGTAATTACAGTGACCATGCGTCCTTTATTATAAAGGACAGTCCTTTAAATGTTACACACTGATTTTAGATATTTTTATTAGAATACATATTTTTGTATTGGTTTTGTTCTTGAATTTTTCTTTGTACTGCAGTTACAAACACAAACATTTTTTTTAATCCTTATGAACCTCTTTCAGATTTTGTTTTTTTTTTCAGGTTTGGCTTTTATTTTTTTCCAAGAAAACATGATCACTGTGCTGATAATGCACACCAGCTTGAAGAAATAAGCAGAGTAGTCTAGTAAACTGCACCAAAAGGGACTTTGGACTCTTCTGGCATGCTTTTTCTTTTTTGCTTGAATACGTATTGCTGTTTATATTCTGCCAAGTGACTTGAGCAACCTCTACTTGTCCCATGTGATACAATCTCTTTGTAACACTACAGCAGTGCACTGAAATATTCTGAATACACATACCAATAGAAAAAACACCTAATGTTTCTCTTACCCTTTGTTCCCCCTTTTCTGTAATTTATGTCTTCTGTATTTGGAATCACTGTCATTATTTTTTATAATTTCATCTATTTTATTTTACATAGATGAATGCACTAATGACTGAAGCTAAAATGTGCATAGGAGAAGTGTTAACAGTAAGTGTGGGGGAATCCTGAATCTTTTATAAAACAATTCAGGCGAGAAAACCCACAATATTGGCTTCTATTTGTTTAATACTTTGATAAGGGTTTAAAATCCCATATGGAATCAAAGATATAGTAAGACAGATGGCACTTTGAAGCAAATATCTGTAGAATGCCCATTTTAAAAGATGAGGCTTTGGTTTGGTGTTCATTTAGTATTTCATGTAGAGTATGAACCTGCCATTTTTTTCATAGGCTCAAAAAAAAAGTCATGTATTCAAACCACAATCTACTATTTTAGTACTATGATCCTACAAAGGGCAATCTGGTATCTCTAGGAAGTTTACACAAATACTGTAAAATTAAAGAGCAATAGCCTCTTTGATCCAGTGTCTTCAGTCTATTATTAAGTATAATTAGAAGAAATATTAAGTATAATTAGAGGAAACATATAGCCAAACCATGAGAGAGAGAGAGAGAGAGAGAGAGGGAGGGAGGGAGGGAGGGAGATTTCCTGTGCTGTTTGTCAAAAAGTTACTCTACATGTATAACATTTGGGTGGTGGAGTTTGGTAACACTTTTTTAGACTAATGAATTTTGTTTGAAAAGGCTTTTATCAAAATGAGAAGGTGCTATCAGACTCCTTATGACTTTTGGTTATTGTAGACCAGGGTCTCCAAACCCCGGTCTTTGAACCGGCACCAGTCCATGGCATGCCAGAAACTGGGCCACACAAACAAGCGAAGCCCCATCTACAGGGTGCAGGCAGCACATGAAACCATGGCCCCTTTAGTCCGTGGAAAAATCTCTCCACAGAATCGGTCCCTGGTGCCCAAAAGGTTGGGGACCATTGCTGTAGACTAACGCATCTCTCTTCCTGCAGTGTTCACATATAACTTCCTATCACATACAAAGTAGTTAAAAGATCAAGGTAACTTGGCTTTCTTGTATCTTTAAGGCGTTTTTGTAGATACTCAGTGGAAGCAAAGGTAACTAAACTATACAGTATCATCAAGATTATGCACTACAAGGAAATAAAATTCAGCAATCATGAATAAACCAATGAAATTTTGAATATTGTTCTGCTCTGAAGAATAAAAAAATGGTTATGAACTCTTTTAACATAAATATTGACTTTATATAAGGGTCCAAAACCAAGCAAGGAATATTCATATTTAGCATATATAACAATATATTATCTTATTTTTTCAATCCAATGTCACACAAACATTTTCATACTAGTAGCATTACCATTGCTTTGCTTTAAATTATCTTAAGAAGACAGGATATGATTGGGCATTTATTTATTGCCTAAAAATTATTATAGCCAAATTGACTTCATTTCAGGAAGTGATAAATCTCCATATACTCATTATAGGAGACACAACAGTATATTTGTTTGTTTCATTTGTAGGTTTCCTTTTGGCATCTGGTTCCCCTGTAGAGGAATAAAATATTGGTTTGATGTTTTGTGTAATTTGTGTCAAACTGAGTAGTAGGAAAAAAGATAAAACTACATTGTATGTAACTTCAAAATTGACAATTCTGATGTTTACTATTTTGTTTGAGAAGTCTTCCTTCTTTATCAAAAAATGAGTTTGTATGTTGATAAACATGACATATTAACACTCCATTAGTAAATGGGGTCAGGGGAGGAGTTCTCCTGATAAATTTTCTTAGTGAAACACAATACTTGAAAAATCCCGTTAATAGATTCCAAATACTGGTGATAAAATCAAAAGCACATGCCTCTCTAGTACACACAGAATCATATTAATAGTCCCATTGATTTTGGCCCCAAATTTTGTTCTAATAGGACAAGTCCAAGCCATTTTAATTACTTTTTCAACTGATTTCTCTGAGGTGTACACTTTTGGGGGTTAGTATTAAACTCATTTTAATAGTATAGGAATCTGATTTCACATTATTTAACAAGAGCTCCACTGGCTGACCAGGACAGGGTGCCCCAATTCATTATGTAAAGGCCATGTAAATAATGAGTTTCTTCAACTTTCTGTTAAAAGGGATTAATGGTTTAGAATTAATTAATTAATTGCACTAAACTCTCCAACAGTTGGAGAATGTGGTTCAAATAATAGAGTAGAATAATCTGCCAAGCAGCATTTTGAGGTAAATCAGATTAGTTTTTTTTAAATGTCTTTATCAGATGTGATCCAAATTGATATTAGTTTATTCCAAAATAGATTTAGATGTTCCATGTTTCAGGTAAAACAAATCCAGAGAGGTCTTATAAAACAAGGAGGGCAAATATGGTGTCCCTTGGTCCTGCATGGCCCATCTGTATGTGTCCTAAATGCCTTTCTTCCCTTAGTTAACTTCAGCCATGATATACCCACCAACCTGCTCCTCCCAATCTTCCCAGCCCCTTCTTTTCCACCTCAGAAGGACATCAGAGAGGAAAGGAAGATATTTGAAAATCAGAGGAAGATAGGTGAGCCAGTTGGATATGCTGCGGATAATGTAATATGACTGTAGTATGGCAAGAGCCGCATGTTCAACCAGCCTATAACTTCCCATCTTCTCAGGACTTTCCCTATTTCCCCTTGACCATTACTAATGTCTGTGGCAGGAGGATATTATGCCTTTAAGGCTCATTGTTAGCAGATGCCTCTTAGCTGAATAAGCATGATTTATGTTCTACACATTGACTGTATCCCTTTTTGGAGTTATTTAAATGTGTACCGGTTGCTGTGTATGATTGGCTATCTTCCTGTGAGTAAAAGGACTTGTTTGCAGTTTGAAGTCACTTGATAGTGGACCTTGAACCTCAGATAAAGCCGCAGGGTGGTGCTGGTCTGAAAGTAACCAGAAACTAATTGTTATTATTGGGCTAGCATGTGCTATATTGTATCAGTGATGAGTCATTGGGAAATGCTGTAGAGCAGTGATGGTTAACCTTTTTGTCGTTGTGTGCCGGCACCCATAATGCAATGCGGGGGGGCCCTGCACATGTGCGCATGACTCCCCACTCTCCCCGTGCACGTGCGCATGACCCCCCACGCTCCCCTTGCCCCCACGCATGTACGCCCGCCCCCAGCGCATGCACACGTGACCCTCCCCGTGTCCCGTTTTGGGCCTAGTAGGCCTCCCTGCAGCCTCCTGGGACCAAAAATGGGCCATGGGGGGCACGCCGCACCCCCCCACGCCCCGTTTTGGGCCCTGCAGCCTCCTGGGACCAAAAAAGGGTAGCAGGGAGGATGCCGCACCCCCCGCGCTCCCCCTGCGCATGTGCGTGTGATCCCCACCCCCCGGCCCTGCATGCGCATCTCCTGCATGCGCCCCCCTCCGTGCATCCCAAAAATCAGCTGGCCAGCGGGAGGTGCATGCTCGCATACACACATGCGCAGTGAAGCTGAGCTGGGCGACGGCTCGCGTGCCCGCAAAGAGGGCTCTGCATGCCAGCTGTGGCATGCATGCCATAGGTTCGCCATCACGGCTGTAGAGAATTGATATAAGTGGCTTCAGGTATTTCAGTTGCATATGATAGCTAGCAGGCCCAAATCTTACAAATGAATCATATCTCTTAATTAAAATAGTTCAACAAAGTAAATAACTTGTACAGCATAATTTGGTCTCCCTCTCCTGCAAAGTTTTTAAAATATTGCTATGCAACTTGTTCTGGGATTATTAAAATGATATGTTTTGTTCACTGCAGCAATAGAAAACACATGCTAAAGTGCCATCAGTACTTCTTCCTGTTTCAAAATTAGCTTGTTTTAGTGGAGAACCTCTATAGAAGCAGTAAAAGTAAAGGAGTCCCTGCAGATTTTACTCCGTTAGTGTTGCATTATATCATGGAATGCTGTTACTTTCCCACAGAAGTGGTACCTATTAATCTACTCGCATTTACATGTTTTTGAACTGCTAGGTTGGTAGGAGCTGGGGCAAGGAACAGGTACTTACCCCATTGCCTGGTGCTTGGGTCTTAAACCTGAGCTTCCAGCTTTCCGGCCAACAAGCCCAGCTTCTTAACCGCTGAGGCACCATGCCGCCCCTTACAGGAGCAGTGGTATTCCAAAATTATCTAACAAGAGTAAATTATGTAGACCTCTCAGACAATTGTATTATGTAGAAGTTCATTGTAGTAAAATATAAAGGGCAGTATTGTTTATTTTGTGTTGAATGAATTGGTTATCCAAGGCTATTTCAGGTAAGATGAAAATCAATCCATACAAATAAGACATTTCCCATTGTACTACAACTCATGGTTGTCATCTTATGCTGCCCAGTTATCCTTTTCCAACTATCCTAGAAAAGAATTCAGACTGAATGACAGCTTGGCACAAAACTCTTAATGTTATAAATTCCTGCCAGTGTGAAACTTAACCTTGTTGTGCCAAAAATAAATATGTCAGTTGTTCCTGGTTCCTCCCACTTCGCTTTCACTTATATATTAAAGAGTATTTCTAATCAAAGTTTAACTTTGAATGAAGCAGTTAATCATAGAGTAATAATCATGGCTAAATAAACAGGTCTCTAAATCAGCAATCAGCCATAATTATCTGCCTGTCTGTCTCAGAGTCTGTTTGAGCTTGCGCTGTAGGACTACAACACTTTAAACATTTACAGTACAGTAATCTGCTCAAGTGCTTCCTGTTTCAGGCACATATTGTGAAAACGTGTCAAATCTGAACTCTGAATGTCCTTTGCTGTAAACAGAGCTTCTACCCTGATTGCAAAATCTAAACAACATCAACCATTGTTTGCATTGAAAACTGGGGCAGTAATTTTAGGGTGAACAAGCAGGAAGTATATTCAAACAAGCTGAAGCATGAGTAAGGCCAAATAAATAGAAACAGTCTTGAAACACAAAATATAATACGTAAGTAAGTAAGCTTAGAGCAGTGTAGCTGGATAAAAACTACCTTGAATCTCTCAAGGGGGCTTTTGATAACATTAATCACAATAGCTTTCTGGATGAACTACAGGCACTGGGAGATGCCAGAGATGCTGTGTTCGTAGTTCTTTCTCGGTGGTTGATTCCAGTCAGTGTTAATGGGGAAGAGGTCTGTGGCTCCTTATCGGGTGATGTAGGGCTTAATACTCTTGCCCTTTATGTTTAACATTTACATGAAACCACTGTAAAAGAGTACCTGCTGGTTTATTTATTAATCAAATGTATATGGTTGCCCATATCACGGAAAGTGATTCTGGGTAGCATACAACAATCCAATCCAATTGTAAATAAAGAAAACAATCACCTGGAACCAGTTTGGGATCATTGTAATTGTACATCTTGACCTGGGCTTGAAAGTCTTGTCCCAGTGTCTGGAAGCTGTTTAGGTCTGGATGGATAGTGACAGACTTGGACAATCCTGATAAGACCAAGAGGTGGTGGATATTTGACTCTTCCCTGTCCTGTGGACTTTCCATGTCTAATATCTAATAAGATAGCACTATCTCATTTGAAACTGGTGTGTAACCTAATAGTCTCCTTGGATTCATAATCCCTATTTGAAGAACAGGTGGCAACTGTGGCAAAGATGACCTTTGAACAGATTCATCTGGTCTGCCAATTGCATCTCTTCCTAGGTTAGAAAGCCATTCAAATGGTCACTCGTGCCTTAGTGATGTCACAATTGGACTCTTGCAGTGTGTTCCACATTGGGCTGGCCTTGAAGACCACCCTGAATGAGCCTAGAATGTGGCAGTAGCGGAAGTAATTGCCATGCAGAAGTATGTCCAGATGATACCAGTAGGCTTCTAGATACAATTCAAAGTACAGGTTAGAACCTATAAAGTCCTTATGACATAAGGCCTGGCTATTGGAAGGAACACCTATCTCCTGATAACGTCTACCTGGCCTGTAAAACCAGAGAGACTGGGTGCATTCCAAGTCCTTTTGATCAAATGAATGAATGAATGGAATAGAGCTGGAAGGCACCTTGGAGGTCTTCTAGTCCAGCCCCCTGCTCAAGCAGGAAAACCTATACAATCTCAGACAAGTGACTGCCCAGTCTCTTTTTAAAAACCTCCCGTGATGGAGCGCCCACGATTTCTGAAGGCAAGCTGTTCCACTGGTTAATTGTCCTTACTGTTAGGAAGTTTCTCCTTAATTCCAGGTTGCTTCTCTCTTTGATCAGTTTCCAACCATTATTTCTTGTCCTGCCTTCTGGTGCTTTGGAGGATAATTTGACCCCCTCTTCTTTGTGGCAACCCCTCAAATACTGAAATACTATCATGTCATCCCTAATTCTTCTTTTTTTTTAGACTAGCCAGACCCCAAACCTGCAGCCGTTCTTCATATGGTTTAGTCTCCAGGCTTTTGATCATCTTTGCTCTTCTCAAACAGTGGTGTTTATCACGACTTAGGAACTGCATCTTCTCTGGTGCAGTGCCTGCCGTCTGGAATAACATCTCCGCAGAGATCTGTAGGTTTCCCACCCTGATGATGTTCATAAAATCACTGAAGACCTGGTTATTTTCCCAGGCCTTGGAGCACAATGGGTGACTTTGTTTGTTTGTTATATATTGTTTCCTTTTAGAAGTACATCTTTATTGAAAGCTGTCCACAGTTGTGTGGGCAGCCTCTATGTTGTATAAAATAAATAGTCTGCATGCTAGTTTAAAGGCAGAAGAGCTAGGTGGCAGTCACAATACAATTTCACTGGTTGGTTGCAATCTTTGAAACAGCTGTTATATTTTTACAGATGTGTGCTATCAAAACATGTTTTGCTCAAATGGTTGAATGAACCTGGATGGTTGTTTATATTCCAGCAAAGGTAATTGCAACAAGACTGACCCTTTTAAGATAATAAAGAATTGTGGAAATCAAATTATGTAACTGGGTATCTGGGTGGGGTATCATTAGGACACTAGGTGTTTATTAGCCCAGTATATTTATTATCAGAGATAGAAACACAACTCGTTCTTCTGTCCTAAAGTCAGCTGAATGACTGAGGCTTGTCAATGAATAAGCTGATTCCAGAGACACAGAGGTCTTCTGGCAGCTATACAGTTCACTCGCCAGAAAAACTTATTTGCCTTATAGTATTAAGCTACTGCCTAACTATTTCACCAGTGTCCGAGGCCTTTTTTCTGAATAATGTTTGGCACTTATATTTAGTTATTAAATAGGATGGGGTATCATAGACCTCCAGCAGAGTACCTATTATCACTTTTAGATTAAAATGAACGCCAGGATTCTCTGAAGATCTGTAGCCATGCAGTGGAAAATAGTATTTCCTCAGACTTGAAAACTGATCTTGCCGGCACTGATATGTAAATGAAGTTACTTTCTCAACTGTGAATCCTTTATACTTGACTAGTAGCTGGATATCCGTGCTTCGCTACGAAACTATGTGATCGGGCTTGATAAATTGACAGTTAAAGCTTGAAAATTAATGAGTAGTTACGATCGGGCTTGATACATTGATACTTAAAGCTTGAAAATTTATTTAGAATGTGTAACTCCTTAGCATCAGAGCGTGTTAATATAAGGCAACTGGCAGTTGGAACAGAGTTGTTTTCAGGTGGGGAGGGGCAGTATAATGTCTAAACGCCCAGCCCACAGGCCGGATGAGTCATGCGCTGGCCACGCCCATGCCCAGTTTAGCGAAGGGGTAGCATCAGAGCGTGTTAAGATAAGGCCAGGTGGGGAGGGGGAGTAGAACATCTAACTCCTTAGCATCAGAGCGTGTTAATATAATACTGTATAAGAAATACTAATGATCTTGATGGTCATTTCGAAAAATCCTTTCTTAGTGAGCACCTAGAAGCCAAGAGGAACATACGTGCCAAGTTTCAAGTTTGTAGGCTTTACAGTTCTGGAGATTTCATGATGAGTGAGTGGTATTTGGCTTATATATATATAGATTTGAATCATAATGCACTTCAATGACTAATTTACAAAGATTCATTCTGTTAAATGTCTTGGGGTTATTGCAGAAAACATTCCGATATCCTGAGCCATAATGTGTTTTGTGTATCTGTAAAGATGTAGTATGTAAAACCTGACTGAAAATGACCTGCCTATCATTTGAAATCCCGTTAGTTCTTTTGGTTATGAAAGATTTAAAAATTTGCAGCATTTGATGAGGTCTGTGATTTATATCCTTAGCTGCTAAAGGATATTCAGTGAAACACCAGAGGTACATAGACTGGAATGGTTGAGCAGGCAGGTCTAGAATGGGATACCTCATCCGGTCACAGTTTCACAAACATACAGTTTTATGAAGACTGTTAATATGTGTGCTCTTGGATATATAGATCACCAACATATTTTAATGGATGAAGCAAAAAGGATGGATCCTGAAACCTCCAGTTTTATGCATCATAATAAAGCCACTAATCTGAGTTGTTCTGGATATATAATTGTGGATTGAGAGGGCTAAGAATGCTGAATCAGGGCAGGCAATGCTCCCATCTGCCAGTCACCCCTCCATACTCAGCTAAAACTGTTGGACAAAGAGTGTACTTTGTGCACAAGTCATTTCAGATTAATCAATAGACTCGGCTTTATTTGGAAACCCTTCAAAATTATCCCAGTGATTTGTTTGCTAAAACCATTTATAGTATGCTATGCAAAGTTTGTACTGTAAGGTCTTTGCAAGCAAAGACTAAATTAATAACGTTGGTACTGTACCCAGACATAAATTGAATAACTATGTGGGTACAGTCAAAACATTATGCCCAGTAAATGGCTCTTACATTAAAATTAAGAGCCGTGGTGGTGCAGTGGTTAGACTGCAGTATTGCAGGCTAACTCTGCCCACAGCTGGGAATTCGATCCTGACTAGCTCGAGGTTGACTCAGCCTTCCATCCTTTCGAGGTCGATAAAATGAGGTGACCCAAATTGTTGGGGGCAATATGCTGACTCTATAAACCCCTTAGAGAGAGCTGTAAAGCACTGTGAAGCAGCATATAAGTCTAAGTGCTATTGCTATTGTTATTATAACAGGGTACCCTGAAAATAAAGGAGGAGGAGGAGGAAAAATCATCCTGCTTTGAAGACCGTGACATCTACTTTCATACTGTTGCTAAGAAAACTCCCTAGATCCGTGATGGCAAACCTATGGCACATGTGCCACAGGTGGCACACAGCACCCTCTCTGTGGACACGTGAGCTGTTGCCCCAGTTCAGCTCTGCCGCGCATGTGCGTGCACCTCCCGCTGGCCAGCTGGTCATCAGGTCTCTGCCGCGCATGCACGGGGGGCAGGGTGTGTGCGGGGGGCCATGCGTGGATGCGCAGGGGGCAGGGCGCGTGCAGGGGGCATGCATGCATGCATGGGGGTGGGGCGCGTGCGGGGGGCCATGCATGCGTGTGGGGGGATACACGCACATTGCATTTTGGGGGTTTGGGCACGCGCGTGCGCACTCACTGCTTTGGGCACTCAGTCCGGAAAATGTTAGCCATCACTGCCCTAGATACTTCACAATGAGTCAGAAGTCAAGTCCAGAAACTGCTGTACTTGAAGTGTATGCAATATCTGTCTAGGACAGCCATGGGAAAACTAACCCTTCTCATTGAAAAGGATCCCTTTATGCAGGCATGGAGAAATTACTAAAGTAGAACATTCAAACAGGAGTTTTTTCCCGTGGTTCTATAGTTTTATAAAATTGGGGTGAATTGGAACATCCCAAATTATGGCAGTCCTCTCAGAATTCTCTGCAAAAGCTAATACCGTTTCCCCCCGAAAATAAGACCCTGTCTTATATTTTGTTGAACTCTGAAATAAGTGCTTGGCCTTATTGCCATGCACTCAAAAGCCCGATTGGGCTTATTATCAGGGGATGTCTTATTTTGGGGGAAACAGGGTACTGTAGCTGGGTATTATTGAGAGTTGAAATTTACACCAAATATGGCCAAAATTGGAAAATGGCCCTGCTGAGCGGGGGAGTGGCTAAAAAACAGTGTTTTCATGGTTGAGGGCTCTCCTTTGCACCAGGCAAAGCCTGGGACCTTTGAATCCACCCTGTTATATTTCTATGACTCAGATTACCTTCCTTCCCTTCATAAATGTAACCCATTTATTTGCATATTAATGTTTCAACAAATCACATGTTGATTCACAATGAAATTCAGACACAATTGTTATAACACCTCACAGTATTACTAGTGCATGAACGGTAAGTACCATTCGTATCCAATGAACAAGTTAATAATCCAGTATCAATGATACCAACACAATCCCCAGGACAAGCAGAACAGTTTATATTTAAAAGTCACGCTAAAATTTCTCACCTGCATCAAAATAAAAGCAAGGGGTCCTTTTTGCTCCCTTGTAAAGATTCCTAGAGCTGCGAGTAGGGAAAAGCAAGAGGTAACCTTATTGTCACAGACAAGAAAAACAGACTTGCACTGTTTTCCATGTGGTTGTGACCTGGCGTATAGAATTCCATACACAGCGTGCAAAACACATTGAATTTGAAAGAACCCGTTGTGATCCAAAAAAAAAATTTTTTTTGAGTCAAAACAGGCTGTTTCAACCATTCAGGAACTATTCTGAACTTGAAACTTGAAACCCAATCAGATCTGAGTGCAAAGAGAAGATAAATTTTACACAACTGTTATGGGTACCATGAAAAAAGGAGATAATCAGCAATGATGGAATTTGTTATCTGCCATTGCTACACACAAATTGTCACATAGTAAGTTCTTGAGGGCAGCTGCCACTCCCAGGATTAGTTATGCAACTGACTCGGTAATAAGAAAAACAACCAGTTTGTTCCCTTTAATGATGTAGAAGATGATTGTATGATGTATGGACTGGATTATTAGTTTTTCTCATAGCTCCTCTTTAGGGCAATTTGGAACAGCACAATACTTGCTGTTCTAAAGAAACAGTCTGTAATAGAAGGGTTTAATGTGTGCAACACAGCAAGGAAATACCAAGGTGTACTCTTCGCCATTAATTGTATCCATTACCTCTAGCATGATTATTTCTTTTTAAAGAATTCTTTACTGAGATTTCACCTGTAGACGACAAGCGTACCTGATGTTGAGCTCTATAAACAGCCTGGGGATGCTGTTCTCTGGCAGTAGATAGAGATAAAGGGAGGAACTGTAAGGATTTTTAATCTAGCTTGCTTTTTTTAAAAAGGCAACAAAATGTAAACCTAGCCTCCCTAGGCTGTATATACTAATTTATGGTGATAACAATGATTTTGATTTAATGTTGACCAAAGGCCAGTGCAACAGGTGAGCAGTAGCTTCTCTTCCCACTCATCTGCCTTCAAATCTCCTCACCCATCTCCTGATTGAGGCTCTTTAGGAGCTGCTGTAAACTATCCTATGAAGGATATGCAAAGACCCACAATACAGAGGGAAGGTCTGATGCTTCAAATTGGACTGTTTTGCTGTTTCGATATTACTAATACCATCTTACAGTACCATAGAACTCAGGGGACTGTAAACTAAAGTAAAGGAAGCTAAAACTTGCCAAGCTTTTAAATTACAACATACAGTAGAACCTCTGGTCATGAACGCTTCTGACCACGACCAAATCGGGTTCCGACCAAAAAAATTCACAATTTATTTTATCGCGGCCGATTTCCCCTTCCGCGCCATTTTTTTTTGCCAATTTCCCCTTCCGTGCCATTTTTTTTTTTGTAAGTGCCAAATTTCCAAAATTAGGTTCGGGTCACAACCAAATCGGTTTGCGACCAAAGTTATGGAACCAATTATGGTCGTGACTAGAGGTTCTACTGTACTTGAAAGTTCTTGAGTCTTAATACAATTTTGAATGCTTCGTCTCTTCATTCTGTATTGGTTGAAATAAACATTTATTTTCACAGCTGACCAATAGAAAAAACTATGCAGTAATACATAGAGCAAAAGCAAGAATTGCCAAATGGAAAAATAACGGAGATATTAACTTCTGTTACTTTCTTCTCTTCTGCTATGGAAGCTACCGTGTTTCCCCGAAAATAAGACATGTCCCGATAATAAGCCCAACAGGGCTTTTCGGGACATGCGTTGAAATAAGCCACCCCCCGAAAATAAGCCCCCGCCACTACTTTCCGGGGGAAAGGGGGTGGGCATGCCGGGAAGCAAGAATTGCCAAATGGAAAAATAACGGAGATATTAACTTCTGTTACTTTCTTCTCTTCTGCTATGGAAGCTACCGTGTTTCCCCGAAAATAAGACATGTCCCGATAATAAGCCCAACAGGGCTTTTCGGGACATGCGTTGAAATAAGCCACCCCCCGAAAATAAGCCCCCCCATTACTTTCCGGGGGGAAAGGGGGGGGGCATGCCGGGAGGCGCTCTTTTTGCTGCGGGCACTTTTTTGGCTGGGAGAGCGAGAGCAAGTGAGAGCCGAGGGCACGCACACCCCACGAGACTGCTCGGC
>QLTV01000974.1:5415642-5449468 GCA_003457575.1 Thermophis baileyi | reverse complement strand
CCAGGTAGGACGTGCGTCTCACGGCCCAACATGTTCCACCTGCCAGAAATGAGTCTCTGTGAGACTCGTCCCGCCACCGCCGCTGCCTCGTGGAGCAGGACTCTGCAAGGCCTGTTGTGCCGTTGCATGCACCAACGGCAGAAGGACCCCAGCTGTGCCAGTATGATGAAGTTTGCGGCAGTCCTGCAGTTCGTGCATGCAACGGCACAACAAGCCTTACTGAGTCCTGCTCCACGAGGCGGTGGCGGCAGGGAGGGGAGGCGAGGCAGCAGCGATGGGACATGCAGACCCACGCTCGCCGCCTACTGCACCCCCAAAATAATAAGCCCCCCCCCGATAATAAGGCCGAGGCCATATTTGGGGGGTCAAAAAAATATAAGCCCCTGTCTTATTTTCGGGGAAACACGGTAGGTTTTACATTTTTTTGCCTTTTTTTTAAAGCAAGCTGGATTTAAAAACCCTACAGTTCCTCCCTTTCTTCTCTCTCACACACAGATCTGGGAGATTAATCAAGAACTGTGTTATTAGTAAAGGCAAAACGTGATTATGTCCTGAATGGATTTCCATTTTAATTTTCAGCTGCCGTGGCACAGAATGAATGTTAGGAACTAACCATTAAGTTGCTGTTGTTTTATGAATGATCTTCAATCCTATAGTCTTTTTCTACCTAAATGATTGTTCTAATCTCGGATTTCTGATTCTACAGTCATCAAGACACTGGAATTTTTGTAATTTTTCATCAGCCCACTGAAGTAATTGACCAGGAAGTATAGCTTCTGAAAACACTTTAAGCTTTCAGGGAAAACCAGTTGTACCGGACAGAACCAAATTAAGACAAATATATGAAGTACAGGCAGCACGAAGACTTACACACAAGCAAGGCACAACTGTGACACTGTGGGCGTAATGTGTAGCCACGAATCATACCAAGAATGGGCAATTGGAGTTCTTTGCAAAAGATTGAGAAAAACAGATCTCATGAATCTATTGAAAATACCTTTTATAGAGATGGTATAGGAGAATATTGTCTCAACAGGTAGCCAAGTCCTATTGAACTGGTTGATAAGATCTACATCATATTAACCCTATTTCTTGGAGGGGACAGTATATGGTCTGCTGTATGTTTAATTATTGTTAAAGGCTATCTGACTCCAAATGACTCCAGATGGCTTACATAGTCATGAACAATAAAACAAAAATGTTATGAAAGTCAAGAACTCGATAGATACAGGTAAGTCCTTGACTTACGACAACAACTGGGCCCAGAATTTCCTTTGCTAAACAAAGCAGTTAAGTGGGTTGGGCTACCTTTTCTGCCGCAGTTGTTAAGTGATTCATACAGTGGTTAAGTGAATCTGGCCCCCCAAATTGACTTTGCTGGTTAGAAGGGAAGGTCTCAAAGGGTGGACACACAACCCCAGGATGCTGCAAGTCATCCCAAATTTTGATCAGTGACCACAGGGCTACTGTAAAGGGTATACCTGTAAGTGCAAGAACTGGTCATAAGTCACTTTTTCAATGTCATTGGAACTTCAAACAGTTGCTAAACAAATGGTTGTAAGTCAAGGATTATCTGTACACACACACACACACACAAACAACAACAACAACAGGTAGAGGCTAAGCAACCATCCTACTCCCAGGCCTGGGAGCAAAGCCACGTTTTTAGACCCTGAACATCTTGAGAATGGGAGTCATGCATGTTTGTGGAGATATAACTCCCTTTAACCTTCACCACTGCCCCTAGTCTACTTCAAAGTTAGGATTTAGCAACATCTCAATGGCCACATAGTCTAACCTTAGCTACAACTAAAGGTTTTTCAACAATCCAAAACAATGTGTGTTTCCATCTTCAATCTTTCAAGTAGTGTATAATTTCTATTGGTCAGTCTGTGCTACTGGCTTTAGACACATTTATGCAAACTGTTCCTAGATGGAACAAAATTAACTTCAAAAATCATTTCAACTTGGCACCTTCCCAGTGTGTTGGGCTCCAAAAATACGATAGCCTTACTGCCTGGTAATTCTGGGAATTTTAGCGCAACATATCTGAATGGTGCCAACAAACACATTGTAAAAACATACTAGCATTTAAGTCAACTGGAATTTTGACTAGTTAAAACAATCCAGCATGACAATAAGAAGAAAGGTCATTGTCTTCTATAAAGGATCAAAAAGTTAAATTTTCTTCATCTTTATTCCGAGGAAGATTTGTGTAATCTCATTTCTTAACGTTGTTATACATGGCTAACAAAAAATCTTAACAGTAGTATTATTTGTGTCCAATTCTTCTAACTTGAGAAATTGCCAGATTTAAAATCCAGAATGATCTAAATTTACACTGATACATATTAGCAGAAGAAAATCTTTTACACATGCCAAATTGCCCAATTTCCCCCCCCCCGAGCATTTTTTCAATCAAAGAATGAACAATAAAGATTAACTTTACTCTCTTTTTTAATAGATTTGGGGGACACAGAGTTTACTTTGATGTTTATTAAACATCTGCTTACTGTTTATTGCCTCTCCTATTCCACCAGAAAACATTTAACACTAATCAGAAATGAAAACCGCTCCAGGGTTACATAAGCTCCAAATAAATCACCTGTATTAATTACAGAGTTGTAATATGGCATTGTGTTTCCTGTTAATCACATGAGATATGCTCTCCTAAAAGTGGGCTATTTCCCTACTGAATCCCAGAGAGGAATGGAGTCTAATGTCCCAAGACATTGATTATCCCTTTTCCAAGCAATGCCTTTTTTCTACCCAGTTTTCCCCCATCACAGCAGAATATCCCATACTATTCCATCTTAAATGTAGTCTTGACAAGAGCTTTTGGATGGCCTGATGTGCCGCTGTTAATGTGGATTTACAGTGGCACGAGTGTTTGCTGACCTGGAAGGGTTGAGATTTTTTTCAAAACTACAAATTTAGTTTACACATTTTGCTTAAAACTAGCTTAAGATGTGTATGCAGTTACGTTTCTCTGCCCAGAACTCTGCAAAATATATTCTGAGTTGACCAATCTCTCCCTCACCCTGACCAAGTAGAAAAAGATAGGCAGTGCCAGCTTAAACAAACAAGAGGTACACCTTATAGAAGCAAACAGACTTTTTCAAATTGCCAGCTATAGTTCACCAAAGACACTTTCCAAATCCAAGTTGGAGCAAGGTCATTGGCAGTTTATGCAAGCCAAGCCAAAAACTGCCCAAAGCATAACATTTGCGTCAGAGCAGAGAAGTTCCTCTGCCAACAATATTTCAAGAACTGCCAGCTGACAACACTTCTGATCTTGGAAATGCATCATGTATTCATCTTCTTTTCTTTGCCCTGGATTTGACTGCAGCTTTTTGCACTCATGCAAACCACAGCTTATGATTATGTTCCACCAAGTCACTGTTGACTCTTAGTGACAATATAAATAGACCTTCTCTAAGATGATCTGTCCTCAATCTGCCCCTTTAGATCTTCCAACAGTGAAGCCATCCTTTCTGTAATTGACTCCATCCACCTTGTTGTTTTCTCTTTCCTAGTACAGATGGTTCTCAACTTATGGCCAGAATTGGGACCAGACATTGCTAAGCAACGTTCCTGATGTTATGACTTTTCTTTGCCATAATTGTTAAGTGAATCACACAATCATTAAGCAAATCCAGCTTTCTCCATTGACTTTGCTTATTGGAAACCGGAAAGATGACAAACAGCAATCATGTGACCCTGGGATGCCATAACCATCAGAAATACATGCTGGTTGCCAAGCAGCCAAATTTTGATCACGTGGCCATGGGGATGCTGCAACAGTCGAAGGTGCAAGGGCCTGTAAGTCACTTTTCTCCATCGTGGGTGGAGCTAGCATTCAGGATGGGTTGTCCTCGTCCACTCAGAATGAGGACCGAGTCTGTTACTTTTGACATGATCCGCCCTCTTAGGACCCAGCTTCGACTCGGTCCTCAGACTGGACGGACGTGGCTAAATCGACTCCATTCCTGAATTGCTAGTTTCATCGGATCAGTGCTTGTTGCTTTTGACGTTTCTACTCGTGAGTTACATTCCCCAGCGTCCTCAAGCAACATCGAGGAGTCCGGGGAGGTCAGCAGCTGAGCTTCGGCTCCTGCCGCTGCGGCGGCTGTTGTGCCCGTGGGTGGCATTAACCGTGAGGGGCTTTGGCCCGGTCTGCCATTGGAGCCTTGCGCTCCCTGTATTGAGGGCGGCACCAATGGGGCCAAAGGCCCAGGCGTTTGATCACCGCGGCTGTGGCCTGTGGGGCGAAGCGTTCCGATGTCCCAGTTTCCTCACTCCGAAATTGCCAATTGAGCTGCTGAGTGGGCGCAGAGACTGAAAATCGCCCAGCGCCGTTGCAGGAGCCTCATGCTCGGGCGGCGAGGCCACGGGAACTTTTCCTCCCCCCCACCCCCTTTCTGGATTGTTGCCGCGATTTTTCACCGCTGCAAGGGCAGAGGGCTATTCCCGCCCGGTCTCTGGCTGCTGACAGGAGACGGACTTCATCAATCGCAGGAGCCTAGCGCTCGCGCGATCTCCTCGGCTTGTTTTTCCTTGCCGGTCCTCGGATTGCAATCCCAGCTGGTAGCCCAGCCAGAGCGACAGTTAAGCAAGGAAACTATTACCTTTGGTGCTGGACCGCACAGGGCTTGCTCTGGTCGGCATCTGTGGCTCCTTGGCTCCCCTCCAGCCCGCCAAATTGTCAGTGACAGTTGGGACGGCCATTTTGTATCAGCTGTTGGTCGGGCCTCTCAAAATGGTGGACGCTGCTGCCTCGGAAGGCAAACCAAGGGGCAAACGACAACATAAGTCGGATCGCCCAGCCCCAGAAGATGATATACCAGGGCCCTCTGGCCAGGTCATGGACAGGGCTTCTCTAGGCGCTAGGGGCTCTAGAGCTGTTGAGAGGGTAGAGTGCCGCAGAGACAAGGTCCTGAAGAAGATTTGCGATCAATCTTCTAAGCGGACCTCCTCTGAGCCCCAGAATCAAGGCTCCTCCTCAAGGGCCCCAGAGGCCAGCCAACATACCCCACGACCATCAGGAGAGCAGTTGGCTCTGGACAACCCTGCACTGCAGATGGACAATGCAGAGATCTGGGGTTTGGCTGGGTTTGGCAGACCCATTCTTCCGCCTGCCCCTGCTCCTCCCCAGGGGAGGGGGTCCCAGGCCCCTGATCATCAGCAAGGGACTTCTTCGGGAATAGCTCCCATTCCCTTTGACCCTGCAAACCTCCAGATGATGATGGCGGCGGCGGTCCAACAGGGCCTGGCAGCGTGTCTGCAGTTTCTGGGCAGGAACACTTCCGTGGGTTCCGATAGATCTCACATCAGACCTGGGCCCAGTGCCAGGGAGCATAGTCCTGACCACTATTCCGACGGGTCAGACAATGAGAGTCAAGATCACTGGATGGAGGACGTGGAGCAAGGAGACCTCGAACTATCGGAGGATGAAGGTGTATCTCAGGAACAACCGATTTCATCGGGTCTCTTTCCACTGGGGCTTTTTAAGTCCCTGCTCTACAAGGCCTGTGCCGCTGCTGGCCTGGACAATCCGGCCCCTCCTCCATCCGACTCGTCGTCGCAGCTTGACCCATTGTTTGCAGAATTCACCCCAGAAATGGACATCATTCCAGCCCCTCAGCTGTTTCTGGACAATGTCCAACGGCAGTGGTCATCTCCGACATCTGGGCCCATGACTTCTTCGGCTGACCGCAAACATTTCAATGTGGCACCAGAGCTGGCTTCTCTATTAGGGGTCCCATCGGTCGACGCTCTGGTATTGGCTCTTCACGCACCTACCGCCATGCCGGGGGAGTCGGAGGAGTTACTAAAACTTAAAGACAAGGACTGAACAGGCTCTCATCAAGGCCCAGCAGGCGGCTTGCCTGGGCGGTCGGGTCCTCGTCTTCAGCATCCTTTTTTGCACGCTCTTCCCTGATTTGGCTCCGACTCATACAAGAACAAATTCCTGCGTCGAACTTATGGGCGCAGCAGGACATTAACAAGGTCTTTGCAGCCACTCAATTTGCGGCGGATGCTACCCTACATGCATCCCGGTGTTGCCTCCAAGGCGATTGCTGCCTCGGTGGTGGCCAGGCACATGCATTGGCTCCGCCAATGGCCAGCGGACACCAGACACAAGTGGCACTTGGCCTCAGCTCCCTTCCGGGGTCAGAGTCTATTTGGGGAGGCGCTGGATCCTATTCTGGTTGAGACATGGGACAGGAGAAAGGTTCTGCCGTCCATCTCTCGGAAGGGCAACTTCCGTCAGTTCCCCTATTCCCGGCAGCCCTTTTGGGCTCCTGACCAGGATTTCAGCTTCTCCCGACCCCAAGGTCAGTACAGATCTAGGCAGTGCCAGCCCCAAGACAGATCCGGGAGGCAGTTTAAGCGACCTTTCAGGGGCGGAGGAGGAAGTCGCCCCTTCCATCGTTCCCGATAGAGCTCTTCCTGATCCTCCCATAGGGGGTCATCTGGCCCTTTTCTCCTCAGTGTGGGACCAGACCACCCAGGACCAATGTGTCCGAGAGACGGTCAGTCAGGGTCTCTCTCTGGAATTCCTCTCCCCCCCCCCCGAGGTTTTTCATCTGATGCCCTATTTCCAAGGTGCCCTCAAAAAAAGCACTTATGGATTTGGCGGTCCAACACCTGCTGGACATTCGAGCCATCCAGCAGGTGCCTCTGGACCAGCAAGGGCGGGGGGTTTATTCCATTCGCTTTGTAGTCCCCAAAGCCTCGGGGGGGTTGGAGGGCAATTCTGGACCTTAAGCGTCTGAACTGATATATTAAATATAGACGGTTCAAGATCCATTCCTTGCGGTCTATCCTGGGAGGCATTCGCCGGGGAGATTTCCTCGCCTCTCTGGACCTGACTGAAGCCTACCTGCACATTCCGATTAACCATCTTCATCGGCAGTACCTTCGGTTCTGCTATGCAGGTAGGCACTTCCAGTATAGGGCCCTACCCTTTGGCCTCTCCTCCGCCCCCTGGGTGTTCACGAAAGTCCTTGCGGCTGTGGAGGCCCATCTCAGGTCCTTACCCGTGCGTGTCCAGTGTTACCTGGATGATATTCTGGTACAGGCGTCTTCCAAGTATTTGCGGTGCGTCATCTCCAGGTAACCATTTCAACACTCCCAACAGCACGGGTTTTCTATCAATTTGGACAAGAGTCACCTCTCTCCCTCCATCTCCTTGCTCCACCTGGGGGCTGTTATAGATTCCCTAGAGTGTAGGGTTTTCCTATCCCCGGAGAGACAGGACAGCATCAAAGATCTTGTCGCTCAGGTCCAACGTGAGCATAGAGTTCCCCTAGCTCTTCTGTCCACTCTCCTGGGGAAAATGATTTCTGCCATCGACATAACACCTTGGGCTCGCCTACACTCTAGGGATCTTCAATGGTCCCTTTTGCCCTTCCAGAGAGTGGGCCGCAGCACCTTGACGTCCAAGGTCCTGGTTCCTCCAGCCGTCCGACGCTCCCAGTCCTGGTGGCGCTCGCCAGCAATATCTCAGGGGTGCCTCTTCCAGGAGCCGCACAGGACAACCATAACCACAGACGCCAGCTTGACCGGTTGGGGAGCCCACTCGCAGGGTCTGATGGCTCAGGGCCGGTGGTCGCCAGCAGAGGCCAGATGCTCCATCAATTGGCTGGAACTTCGAGCCATGTTTTTGGCCCCCAGACATTACAAACGTCTAGTGTCTGGCAGACATGTTCTCGTCCTAACGGACAATGTGGCGACCAAAGCCCACGTGAACCGGCAAGGCGGCACTCGCTCCAGGACTCTTATGCGAGAGGCGATGAAACTGGGTCTGTGGGTGGAGCGACACCTTCTATCGATTTTGGCGGACCATATCTCTGGGGTTTCCAATACCCAAGCGGACTGGCTCAGCCGGATAACGGTGGACCATGCAGAGTGGCGCCTGCACCCGTCCATCTTCCGCGACATCTCAAGCCGTTTCGGCCTCCCCGAGGTCGACCTGTTTGCAACCCTGGAGAATGCCCACCTGCCGAGGTTTTTCTCTCGGTTTCCATCCCAGGGAGCAGAGGGGGTGAACGCCCTCCGAGAGCGTTGGCCATCGGGCCTCCTATACGCCTTTCCTCCTCTTCCCATCCTGCCAAAGGTCATCCAAAAGGTGTTGGAGGAACGTGCAGAGGTGATTCTCATTGCTCCTCATTGGCCGAGATGGGCTTGGTTTGCGGACCTGAAGGCCCTGTCTATGTCCCCACCATGGCGTCTGCCACAGAGCGAGTCGTTGCCCAGCCAGGGGGCGTTGGTACACCCGAATCCCCAGTGGTGCCAACTGACTGCCTGGCGATTGAGTGGCGCACTCTGAGACAACAGGATTATGATCCCGAGGTTATTCTTACCATCCAAGCTTCTCGGCGCTCCTCCACTGAGCAAATCTACTCCGCAATGTGGAAATCCTTCTGTACCTGGTGTGCAACCGAAGGCTGTTCGCCCTTGCAGGTCCCTCTTCCGAAGGTTCTAAAATTTCTCCAGCGGGGGATGGACATGGGTCTTTCCCCGAACACGATTCGCAGACAGGTGGCGGCGTTATCATCGGTACTGTTGTGTGACCAAGTCGACTGTCTTGCTCAATTTCCTACGGTTCGTCGGTTTTTAGGGGGGAAGGCTCCAATCTTCGCCCTCCGGTGATTCACCGCTACCCGACTTGGGACCTTCCCAGAGTGTTAAAGTCACTGACGGGGGCCCCTTACGAGCCGCTGAGGTCGGCTAGTCTCTGTCGTACAAGGTTGCCTTCCTGGTGGCAATTACTTCAGCTCGTCGGAACTCAGAGCTGTCTGCGCTCTCTATCCGAAAGGACTTGTGTGTCTTCCATTTGGACCGGGTGGTTCTCCGGTTAGACCCGTCTTTCATACCCAAGATTAATTCCTCCTTTCACAGGGCTCAGGAGCTCATCCTCCCCAATTTCTGCCCGAATCCGGGCCATCCAATGGAAGGACTATGGCACACACTAGATGTTCGGAGGGCTCTCTGAATTTATATAGACAGGACTCGCCAGCTCCGTAAAACGGAGGCGCTTCTGGTGGCCTTCCAACCACAATCATTGGGCCTTAAGGTGTCTCCTTCAACTATCGACCGTTGGATACGCGGTACGATCACTAAGGCGTACGAGCTTTCTTCGATGATGAAGCCTGTGGGTGTCACGGCTCACTCTACACGCAGCGCGGCCACCTCCGCGGCCTGGGCTACTCAGGCATCCCTCGAGGAGGTGTGTCGAGTGGCTACCTGGGCGTCATCCTCTCAGTTTATCCACCACTACAAGATTGACTCGTACGGGTCGGCGGATGTGGCCTTCGGCCGGAGGGTCTTACAAAAGGTCCACGAGGAGGCCCACTAACCGGACTTGGACTCTTCCCACCCGGGGGACGTTTGGCTTTGGTATGTCCCATCCTGAATGCTAGCTCCACCCACGATAGAGAAGGGGCTTTGGTCTTACCTGATATGCCTCTTCTCATAGGGTGGAGCTAGCATTCAGCCCCGCCCATGAGGAGTTCGTTCCGGGGTGCTCCTTGTGTCGATTACTGGACCGGGAGGGACCTTTTTTTCACAAGATCGTCTTGGTTTGGAGTCTAGTTATTACTGACTGTATCCAGGGAGTGGCCATGTCAAGTCTGCTTCTTTGGATTCGTCAAAGCTGGGTCCTAAGAGGGTGGATCCTTTCAAAAGTAACGGACTCGGTACTCATTCTGAGTGGATGAGGACAACCCATCCTGAATGCTAGCTCCACCCTATGAGAAGAGGCGTATCAGGTAAGACCAACGCCCCTTTTCATTGTAGTTGTAATTTTAAATGGTCTCTAAACAAATGGCTGTAAGCCAAGGACTATCTGTATTATAGACTTCACAAGAGAGCTAATCTGTACATAGTGTATCCAAAATGTGATAATTTGGGTCTGGTTATTAGTACTTTCAGTAAGAACTCTTGAGTTGATTTGATGATTCATATTCCTACTTATACCCACCCACCCCAAAAATCTAAAGATTTTGTGACACAGTGGTTCAATTATAGGTTTATTCAGCCATAGTGTTTCTTTGGTTTTGGCTTAATGTGTGACAGTAGCCACCCGCTTATGTGAGCACAAATGGGTGAGAAAAAAGCAAGTAAAAAACCTTGTTAACAGAAGCAGCTTGTGGAATCTTACAAACCAATATATTTACCATAGGATAAATCATCTTGAATTAAAATCAGTTTCATCACATGCTGATCAATTCTAATGAAATGCTAAAGAACGATGGTTTGGGATAAAAATAACAGCAAAGATTCCAAAGATGATTTAAGATTGTTTATTTTATTTTATTTTTGGTGTCCAAGGGATTTATGGCTGCCAGTAACATTAGAGTTCCATATTCTTTTTTTAGATTTAGTGAAGGAATTTAGAATGTAGAACTTATGTTGTGAGTACTTTTGGCTGGGGAGGGAAACTTACCCATTCACAAAATTAATGCCATTCAGGGATAGGGGAATAAAGCACCAGTTTACTGCAGTCTACTGCATCTTTTCTAGCTTGTGAGATACTCCATATTTATTCCTTTCTCTGGGCAAAGATACACAGAGAACACAAGAAACCATTAAGCTATAGCCACCCATCATTTTTATTTCCTACAAAAGCCTATAGAGTTGATTTGGGGGCCAAAGGTATTCTTAGAAATAAATACTACCTGAAGGGTGGTGCTCTGTTTTGCAGTACAGCAGCTTTCCGTTTTATGATGATGATGGTTTTGTAAAACAATACAGAAATCTGATAAAGGCAGATAGGCCAGTTCATGTCAAGGGTGATGTCCATTATCATATTGGTGCTCCAAGCTTTACACTGGGATTCCAGAGCTATTCTAAGAACCAACTCCTTCTTGGTACTCTTTATTAATATTGCCAGCTTCAAATATTTGTGTGTTTCTGATCCACTAAATGGATCAGTGTTTACTTTTTATCTTAGAAGGTTGCTCCTAAAAGACTGTATTCTCGAGATGTACTTGTTTTTATGCACAGGTTATCCCTTTTATTCGGAGTATCTTCCCTAGTGAGATATTCTACCTCCATGTGAATACCCATTTCTCTTAATTTAGAGCTGCTGCTTCAAGAACCTGGAACACAGTAAGGAGATTTTTACAAATCAGATAAATCTCAGCTGCTTTTTCTTGTTACTTTACCAGGAAAGGTAATTGGGCCATATCAACCCCCATCATTTTGGATTAAATATCTCCTTTACAGTCGTGATTTTAATTAATTTTCCACAGTATTCATAATGATATCCTGTCTCTCATTTAAGATTTAATTAAAATCACTTCTGAGATCATCAAAGTTGCAAATTAGACAGATTAGACAAAAGTTTGTTGAGAAGGCACACTAAGAGTAAAGATAGAAATCTTATACATTTAAGGAATGTATACCTCTACTATTAAGGATAAAAAAACTGAGGAGTTTTATTTCAGCAATATAAATGGTTCATATTTGGCTCTGAAGACTAATGTACATGGAAGTGTAGTTTGGATGTGAGCTGTGTAATATACAGGCAGGGGTCATATATTGCTTGATTTAACTTTGACTTCATCACTGTGGCTTGTAAACCATGATTTATCACTTAATATGTCATGTAATCTCAGCTAATTGTAATTCAGAAAATAATGTTCAAATAAGCCATGGCAGTGGAATATATGAACCCAATCATAATCTACAATATATTAAATGCAGAAAAAAAATAACCCGGTAACTTCTTGGCCCATGGGTAAAGGTTATTTGATTTTCAAAACTCTTCCAGACCAATTGCAATTTATGGATAGTCTTCAAGAGCAGCCTCATGTAGAGTACATTGCAATAATCCAGCCAAGAAGTGACCAAGGATTAAGAGACTATGAACAAGACTCCTGGGTTAGGAACAGGTGCCTTCAATAGGAAAGCCCACACCCACACTCCCCAGCCACAGCTGCTACCTGCTCCTCCACTAAGAGCTGCAAACCATAGCGAACCACTTCCAACCCAAGAAACCGGTCCAGAAGGATACTGTGGTTGATGGTATGGTATCAAAAACTGATGAGAGATCCAGGATGCTTTTTGAAGAACTGAAAGTAAAATTCCTAGTATAAAAATAATGCCAGTTGTTAAATATGTAAATAGAGAGCAAAAGGTTTCAATCCGGTCCGGTGTAAGTAGAGACATTAACATAACCGCCGCTCATTGGTCCATTCAAGCGGCGGGAAAATAGAGCGTTGTCAGTGGCCGGGCTGCCTGACAGATCCCTTTAAAAGAGGGCGCTGTCGGCCAGCCGCAGCAGATGTTTTTGCCAAGCCTCAGAATAAAGAGCTGAAGTCACTATTCGAAGTCCTGCCTCTTCATTCAACCCCCCAACTTAACACCAGTTAAGAGATAGGGGAGAGAAAACAAATATTTATTGGACATAAAACCAAATCATGCAGTTGCATAGATGTTTAGACTTGTTTCTTAATAATCGCTAATATTTAATGTACACACTGTAAGAGTCCAGACTGGCAGTTACTAAGGATATTTAGCTATCTTCACATATTGTAATATGGCTTCAATATTCATTGACAATCATTAGATAGGGTGCAGTATTAGGATATATATTCTTTGATTCATGTGCTCTGTATCATACCTCAACTAAGATCCAAGCTACCCTCTTGTTGGGTTAACCACCCTACAGCAGGTTTTCTCTGCTGGTTTCTAGTAAAGAAAGAGTGAAGTGTACTGTCCCTCTGGAACACAGGACTGGAGCAGAGGGTAATGTGGGAAGTATGGATGATCTTTCTAATAGCAATAAAATTGATTCTAGTCATTTCGTTTGCTTCTGTACAATGCTTATCCAAGCGTAGTCTTGACATGTACAAATTTCACGGTCGTTCTAAGGAACTGAAACAACGTGCTTCAGTTCTTCCCTTAAAAAGACTGATCTAAAAAAAAATGATGATGCAATACCAAGATATGTAAATCGATTTTGACATGAAGGGAATGCTTAAAAATGAGTTTTTCCATGTGTAGTGATTCCATTAAATGATCATCCATTATATGACGTAAGCTGCCCAGAGTCCTTCGGGAGTTGGGCAGCATATAAATTTTAGAAATAAATAAATTTTGAGATTGGACAACCATTTGTGTGAAAAGGTATAGGGCTTCCTGCTTGAGCAGAGGGTTGGACTAGAACAGTGGGCCCCAACCAGGTTTTTCCATGGACTGGAGGGGTTGTGGTTTTGCATGCTGCCTGCATCCCAGGGATGGGGCTTCGGTTGTTTGCACAGCCTGGTTGCTGGCATGCTGCAGCCTGGTGCCGGTCCACAGACCGGGGGTTGGGGACCCCTGGATTAGAAGACCTCCAAGGGCTCTTCCAGTTGTGTTATTTTGTTATTTGCAGCATCGATCTCCAAAAGACTCATCAGGCTGTGGGTTTCGCCTCAATGCGCCTCAGGTACCAACACACCATGGATATATGTCCGCTTGTCATTGTGGGAAGAAAAATCCGGTCCAGTTCCAAGCCGGGAGAAAGACGCTGGAAATAAAATGCACTCAATGACTTAAGGTGCTATTCGAAAGCACGTCTAGTACCGACCACGTCAACTAGGAGTATATTTTAAAATGACCTGCCCTGGGGGAGGGGGTGGCGATTACTTCCTACAGTTCCTTAGAAAATAAACTGCAAGCAACCAAAGAGTTTATTATAGATCGTTTTGAATGCTTGTGTTATTATAAATGGTCTAATAATAAATGTCAACTACCCAGCAATAGTAGGTGCCAGCAATAGTAGGTGCCATAATAAGAACAGGACTGCAGCTCGCACAGCTGCAGCCGGGTGCTCTCGCATTCTCATCTTTGCTTATTCGGCCACGCGGCCTTGATAGGCCCCACCCCCATTCCCGTTTTCCCGAGACCGCCCGCGCGCTTTTTTCTAAGAAGGGTGTCGCCTTCCCGTCGTTCCCCTCCCCTAGCTCGCTCCGCCCCTCCCACCGCCTTTCCACACACATACAAATCCCCCCCCGCGCGCTCCCATTGGCTGCCCGTCTCACGTGCTCTTGGTGCCGCTTGTTTTCCTTTCTCGCCGCCCGGCGACGGCGGTTTCAGCCGGGCGGCTGTAACCGGTTTAGGCCGGGGAGAAGCTGAGGCGTCAACTGAACAACTGCGCCGCGCCCCTTTTTCCTCCTCGCGATTTCCCTTGACGTTTAAAGCCGCCCTCCTCCTCCTTCCTGCGAGGGAAGGTGGTTGCCCGAGGGAGGAAGCGAGAGCCAACTGGTGCTTTGCCGTATCCCGACCGGCTTCCATCCGCAGTTCTCGCCCTCCCCTGCCGGCACAGGTTAGTCCCGGTCTTCAGGCGGCGGCAGTGAAACGAGGGGGGGGGGGAGAGAAGACGAGCAGGAGCCCACGTGAAAGGCCGCGGGTAGGAAGGAAAAGAAGCTCCTCGTGTACCGTAAAGGGACCTCTGGACCTTTTTACATCCCCCCCCCAAGCTGGCTGTTAACGGTACATAATGGAGCTCTTTCCTCCCTCAACAATGCGGGTTCCCCCCCCCCCCGGACCGTAACTGCTACAGCGCCGCTCGTTATGCAGTACTTGGGAAGAAGTGATCACCGGGTCGGGGACGGGTAGGTTTCCCCCCATTGTTTTTCACTCGTGATCTACCGGTTACTTAAAGAGCCACTGGCAAGAATTGATGGGGTTACTGGGCGCTTGCTTGTAAGGTGACACTTTACTGAATAAAGCACAATTTACTAGGTAGGTTTGCAGGCTTAAGATAAGATGGCCAGGGGTGATGTGATGACTCTTCGTGTTCTTGATAACCTGACATGGTAGGATGGTTAGTTTGCTATATTTCATTCAGACCCCAAACAAACAGTTCTGGAGAATTCAGACTTATGACAAATCCTGGATTCAAATCGATTTCAGGAAACCTAAAACAATGCCAATTTATATGACAACTACACTAAAGTAAACTCCACAGCTTGGCTAAAGAGCTATGCACAATGAAGGGTAAGACGATGATACACGTGTCTCTGTATGAACTGGGGCAACAGCTCTAACTCTGTTGAGGCTGTTAAGCAGACTTATGTGTTCTGGAAATAAAAAAAAATGAACCATCCATACAGACTAAAGATATACAGGGTAATAAATAATAAACAATCAACATGTTTAGGAGGAAGCACAAATAGAATTTGAGACTGGCATACAAGGCAATTAAATAAGCAGCTTGTGAGTAGATTAATTTATTAGAGCACACTATTCAGTTCAGGAGAGAAAGGCAAGGAATTCTGAGAGTAATAGTTTAATGAGACAAAGACGAGTTCAGAGAAGGGCAGAAAAAAAATGGTATTTCCACAAGTGATTATCTTTATGGTATTTTAATTGTTGCTTAACAAAACTATATTTTGGAGACTTCTGCCACTGTATTGATTGGGGGTGGGTGGGGTTTATTTTGTTTTGCAGGTTGTGTGCACAGTCCTACTCCTTGAAGGTCAGTGTTAAATTGGTCTTTTAACCTTTGGACCAATTGAAGATAGTGTGTCCCTATGTGAGTGTGTTTTGGTTTTGCTCAGTGTACTTCTTGGCTTTGTGAAAACACAGTGCTCCTAAAACTGGAGACTTAGACTAGTTAAAGGATGAGGATTTGTTAAAAAATGAGGATATTGTATCTTTGCTTCTGGATTCATATTTTTTGAAGAAGCTGTGGACTAATATAAAAGTCCAGTAACTGAGAGAAGTTTAACTGCAGATATTTAAAAATATTTCTTCTGGGAAAGGAAAAGGCTGTCAGATGGGGAGGAAAGCTCAAGGCTAGCTGTTTCTTTGCAGTCCTCCTTTGTGACTTCAGCTGTTGATAGAAAAAGATGAAAAAGGCCAGATGATTGCACTGGGTTAATGGCATTCCTCTGGGCCTAACTCACCCCCCCCTTTTGTTTAATAACAGATTCCAAGGAGGAAAAGCCAGGGTTTTTTTAAGTGCCTATTGCTCTGATAACAAAAGAAATGGCTCATGAAGAGTTTATGGCTCTGACAACCTTATTCAGATATTTATTTGCTATACCCATTGGCAATTGTATGCCAATCAGAGGTGGGATTCAGCCGGTTCAGACCAGTTCGGGCGAACCGGTAGTAGCGACCTGCGGGTGGCCTGGGCGCAATCCCGTCCTATATCGCTGTGTTTTTGACATCGCACGCATGTACGGACGGTGCGCGCGAATTGCCATGTTGTTTGACATCGCACGCATGTGTGGACGGCGCGTGCGAGCGAATTACCATGTTTTGAGACGCCTCACGCATGCGCGCGCGCTCACATTTCCGGTGCTGGGTGAACCGGTTATGACAGTATGTGAAGCCCACCTCTGATGCCAATCCCATACATACAATTGCCATTATTTTGAAAAATGGAAAAGTTGAGAGAATGTGTGCATAATCTTGGTTGGGAAATGATCTTTGGCTTCTTTTGAATATTGTTATTTTGAGTTGCTGTTGAAATTCCTGAATAGTACAAGAAGAGAGGGGGATATTAAAAGCATCCTACTATTCTCCAATTGGCCTTTTTCACAATTTAGGCACACTTGCCAGATTCCTTCTAGCAGTCAAAAATATTAGTATTACTCTAGATTAGAAGGGAACTATTCTTCAATTAAAGTTTTTTGCTTCTTAGCTTAACCATAATTGGGAATCAAGTAGGGGAAGGAGCAAATGAAATAAAAGTATTTGGGGGATGTAGCAAATGAAATATATTTGACATCAGTAGGAATCTCTTAATTCAGATTGTGGACTGGTGTAAATCCCAACTGAAAGATGGCCAACTTCCCCTTTTCTGACCAGAAGTAAAGGGGGATATTAGAGCTCCTATGGTTTTAAGAACTGTGAGAAGAAAACAAGAGTACAGAAATAGACACTTGTTTAAAAAAATGTCATAGTCAGGTATGTATTGATCTTGTGTGGGTTCTCTGATCTAATACCCTTTTTTTCCATTATGTATGTATGGATATAGTTATACAGCAAATTAAACCAGGGTTAACTAAACTATATTAATTCAAATAATCAGGATTTACAAAGCACTGAGCCATATACTAACCATAGCACCCTGTCCATACAGTGCACTAAGCCACAAATTAGACACACTTTATCTTAATATGTTAATACAGCCTATCTGGGGGATGGGGAGAGTTGAGTAATATCTGATTTGAACCACAAGTTTCAATGTGAAAATTTGCCATGATTGCCATCGATACCAAAATAATTTGCTGCAAATAAATAAAAATCAGCCTGCATTTCCACAATATGCTCCACTCATGGTTATCTTAACTGTGGTTTATCTAACTCAATTTTCTAGGTTTCTGCAATGTGCTGTAGTATATGAACGTATGTATAGTTAGCATAACATATTGAGCTACAATGTAGTGGTTTGGTATGTAACTCAGTGTCATGTAACAGTAGCCTTGATATGTCAGAAGGAAGGCAAAGATGGATTAATTGTCCATGACATACAATTTTCCAATAAAAATGAATATTCTACATGTAAATTTCTACATACTTTTTGCACCTGAAAATCTAAAATAAAACATCTGGTTTTTAAATTGGATTGAGTGATGGCTTATTCAATCAAGGTTATTCAGATATTTTAATCCACGCAACCTATTTAGCCACCAACCATCTTTAAGTTCTAGTCAATTTCATACATACAGGATACAGTTAATTGTCTTTAATATGTGGTAAGTGAATATAGCCATTTACAATCAGGAAAGCCCTTTTATAATGGCTGGTGTTACAAACAAAATCCTTGGTTTAATTCTAGGCTACAGAGATTTCAGGACAGCTATTAAGATTTGAGCAGTTGTCTGTTCTTGTAGAAGAAAAAACGAACAGTGAAAGTTGGTTGGATTGTTTGTACTTTGCAGAGCAAATGGAGAATGATACCAAATTCTCATGAAAATTTATTATTCCTCGCTCTTCTGAGTGACTGAGTGGCTTACAATAATATAAAACCATAAATATTAAAATATTAAAATCAAGATTAAGATTAACAACAATTAAAGGTTAAATCCAATGGTACGGATGCTCAATCAACCACCTTCAGCATAACCATCCCTCCTTTGAGGCCCCAGGCCAACCAGAGCCAGGTTTTAAGACTCTTCTGGAAGACCAGAAAGGTGGTTACCTTAGGAGACAAGATGTTTCAGAGAGTGCAGGTCATGGTAGAGAAGGCTCTTCTCCTTGATCCCATTTGTCATTGAGTTGGAAGAATCAGTCAAAGATGATTGTGTAAAAGTTTTAAATTACTGCACTTGCCATGGTTGTATCCATATAGACAAGATGAGAAGATCTAAATTTTAAAGGTTTTGCTGCATGTCCTGATAAGTAGAATCTTGCTTCACTGAGGCAACTGATATGGAACAGCTGTCTGGGAAGAATGGAATTATATTAATGCTCACAAAGCTTGCACTTCTAGTTTGACTATCAGATTATACTAAGCCTTAAGTAGCTTTCAAAATGAAAGCATCAAAAGATGACTTACAAATTCTTTGATGAATGAGGTTCTTTGTTAAAGATGAACATGCTTTCTCTGAATTATAGGGGAAATAATTCCTGTAGGTAACCTGTTTTTTTTTTTAAAAATAAAGTATTGCACATAAATCTAGACTAAAGTTGAACTCATTCTTTTAGTTGGTCCAGTAAGTAGCAAGTATTTACTTTTTTATGTAATTGAAACATATTGCCAAAAAAACCCAAAACAGTTTACAATTAGTGATACAGTCCCTATCTTATAATATAAAAGACCATATGTGGAAAAAATTGGCATTTCATTTTTTTTCAGTAATACAATGTAACTTACAATATATTCTTATGTACTCTTGTGTAAAGGGCAGTGTTATGGTGACATGTGGACTATTGAGGGAACAACATTCTGATATAAAATATTTTTTAAAGTCAAGTCTCTGATGGTGAACGTCTGGCGGTAAACTTTTACACACACACACACACACACACACACACACACACACACACTCTTCATGCCAAAAATATGTAAGATTTTTTTTTTATTTTCAGTCCTCCTGGTATGTGGAACTTCCTTTACTAGCCTGTCCATAATCTCTGTCTATTCTTTGTGATTTGAGCTGCTTTAGAAACACTAATGAAAGAAGAACTTGTTCTTTCTGCTTACTGCTGCTTTGATATTATAGCTGAGTCTGCTCACTTTTTTCCATAACAATTTGTAATGGTTGGAAGTCATCTTTAACATGCTAGTAAACATCCTGTGACTTCTGAAATCTCATTTCAGACAGATTTCCTTACTTAAGCAGAGAAACAGAATGACCACCAGAGGGCAAAAATTAAGTGACTGATGCTGGGTGGAGTAGGAACCAAGTGATTGCGTGAGTGGCTGGGAAGCTGTCAGAGAACATCAAAAAATGAGGATCACACCACTGCAACAGTGCAGGGGCAGCAGCGCTGAAGAAGCAGTAACCCATTAGAAGTGAAGCAGTCACAACTTTCCCAAATTTCATTCCCTGAGTCCCAGTATTTTGTAAACCCATTTGAGGTACTTTGGTTGAAAAGATTTGGCCTTCTGCTTCAACATTTTGCCCACTTAAAGATTACAGACAGAAGGGATTTAGTAGTATATAGATAATGGACAGTGTCTTTAGCATTAAAGCCCTGTGTTGTCATCCTGATTAACTATGATAAACCATACTTTCTTTACATAACTACTACTGCTTAAATTTCAATTCAACCTGCTCTTTCCTAGCCTTAAGCCAAGCAGCCATACAGGTAGTCCTTGACTTACAACCATTTGTTTAGTGACCATTCAAAGTTACAGTGGCTCTGAATAAAGTGACTTATGACCATCTTTCACACTTATTACTGTTGCAGCATTCCTGTGGTTGGGGAGATCAAAATACAGGCACTTGGCAACTGGCATGTATTTATTGCAGTGTCCCAGGGTCATGTGATTACTTTTTGTGACCTCCTCACAAGCAAAGTCAGTGGGGAAGCCAGATTCACTTAACAACCGTGTTACTAACTTAACAATTGCAGTGATTCACTTAACAACTCTGGCAAGAAAAGTCATAAAATGGGGCATAAATCACTTAACTGTCTTGCTTAGCAATGGAAATTTTGGCTCAATGGTGGTCATAAGTCAAGGACTTCCTGTAATTGCTGCGGTAGATTTCATGGGGGCATCCAATGGTATACTGTATTTCTTTTCTTGTTAAAGACAATGTATTCTAAGTACCTGGTTGTTTATTGTTATCAATGTATGACTATCTCTGTTGTAAACATGACAGAGAGACTTAAGTCAGTAGAATTCAAATAACTCACAAATGGATTTTCCTTAGCTAAGCCCTGTAAGGTGATTGTATCTCATATAATTATAACATTATTGATGCTTTATAAATTCACAGTAGTGAATTTGGTGAGCAGCAGTTTACTAATTTCTAATCCATATTAGAAAAGTGGTTTTTCTAACAGGTTATTCATATGCTTTCATTGCATTTCATGCAAAGTCATTGCTTACTGTGTAGTCCACAAAGATGAAATGCATATTATGACATGTTCTACTGGCTTTCTGCAATGCTCAAAGCTGAAGGTTTGAGGTCGGTGAATTCTGCATTGCAGATTAAAGCAAACTATGAGAAAAAGAAGCAGATACAGATAAGTGGATGTCCACAGGAATAATTTTTTGCAGTAATAGATGCTTTAGTACTATTGCATTAAATATTTTATATTGGGTTAGGATTTGACTGTAAATTGACTGTAAATACTTGAATGTTGGTATATAGTTTCTTTTATGTGGGGCTTTCACACGCTGATAGAACTAGATAAGTTGCAAGTTTGTTAATATATCTATTTCCCAAAAGAATGAAATATTTGAAGACTGCTGTGCAATAACGTAAAGGAAAATAAGCATATTACACAGTTACTGAGATTTAAAGTAATGGTTTGTCAGAGATTATCCCATATACTGGATACCCAACTTCTTGGTCCTTTGAATATGCAGTATATCCTGAGTGTAAAGAAGTGTGTAAAGTCTCTGTCCAAGACTGTGTGAGCTTTTCATATAGAAGAGAAAGAGCTTCGTTTGACTCTTGATATCAGTGAATTAATGGATCAAGCTAGGAATGTTGACTGTTCAGCTTGGGCTTACTAATAGTGAAATTAAAGAATCAAACAATTTAATTCTAAATAAATTAGATTCATGGTGTCTTAAGTCATAATGTAGTTGTTTTTGTTTAACATACTGTATGAATGATTGAATTAGGTGTGTTAGATGTGATTTAGTCAGTAAATCATGGTGAAACTATGATTTACATGAAATATAAACCAACTTAGTATGAAACATGTAGTGCAGTTGTAGTTTCAGCCATTATGGTTTGTAAATAACGTATGGTTTAACATTATGAATGAACCAGATCACTATGACTTCTTCAATAAATCTTGATTAAAACAAATTAGAACATAGTACAGTATGTGAAGTAAGCATCTGTACCTGTTAGAAGAGGCTTGATGAATATATGCCATCAAGTCAGTATAGGTAGTCCTCAACTTACAACCATTCATTTAGTGATCATTCAAAGTTACAATAGTACTGGACGTATGACTATTTTTCACATTTACGACTGTCTTCATGGTCATGTGATCAAAATTCAGACGCTTGGCAACTGATCCATATTTATAATGATTGCAGTGTCCCTGGGTCAGTGGATCACCTTTTGCAACCTTCTGACAAGCACAGTCAATGAGTAAGCCAGATCCACTTAACAACCTTGTTCTAACTTAACAACTGCAGTGATTCACTTAACAACTGTGGCAAAAGTCATAAAATGAGGCAAAACTCACTTAACAGATGTCTCGCTTAGCAACAGAAATTTTGGGCTCAATTGTAGTCATAGGTCAAAGACTATCTATATTGACTCTTAGCAACTACACAGCTAGGTAGTTAGAGGCTTAAGATTGGACAAGACCCCTGAGAGTATTGTGCATACTCAAGTAAACTAACAAAAGGATCACTGAACAAATCAATCCAGAGTTCTCATGTGTTGCACAAATGAACAAGCTCAGCTTATCCTACTTCAGATACATTATGCAAAGACTTCTCTCTGAAAATGTCTGTAGTGTTGGAAAAGGTGTGGAAGAAAACAGTAAGTGGGTGGACTCAGTTACATTGACAATCAGTGCACCATTGAAGGGATAGATCATTATGGAGAAAATATATCTATGGTCACTAGGAGTTGAAAAAGATTTGGTGGCACATAATCAAATTCACTTTTTACTCTTTCTTTAAAACAGTATTTCTTGGCTTGAAATAATTTCTATTTAAAGAGGAAGTTTGCTACTTTTCTATACAGGTAGTCCTTAACTTATGACCACAATTGAACCCAAAATTATGTTAAGTGAAAATTTGTTAAGTGAGTTTTGCCCCATTTTACGACATTTCTTGCCACAGTTGTTAAGTGAATCACTGCAGTTGATCAGTTAGTAACTTGGTTCTTAAGTGAATCTGGCTTCCTCATTGACTTTGCTTGTCAGAAGGTTGCAAAAAGGGATCACATTACCCTGGGGCGCTGTAACGGTCGTAAGTATGAACCAGTTGCCAAGTATCTGAATTTTGATCACATGATCATAGGGATGCTGCAAAGGTAACTCTGAAAAACGCTTCATTGGGAAAAGGTGGGCATAGCTTCAATAATTTGTGCACTAACTACTGCACAGCCTTGCTTTTAAATCTGCAAAAATATCTTAGTATATGCTTCATTTGAAGAATCACTCAATTCTGTATGAATATTTCAATTTGGTTTCATAGACCTTCACCTCTAGTTTGCCAATAGTTATTATCAATTCGGCAGATTGCAGAGCTGCTTCCCTCCCCTTGCAGAGAAATTTAACATTTGACTTTGTTTAGATGTGCACTAAATAACATTTTTTTCCTCTGTGAAATTCAAAGTACATGACTTGCTCACTACTCCTTTTTTACCCTTTGTTTTTATTATTTTGGCTTGTATTGTAATTTAAATCGGGGCTCTTTCTTGAAAGATTGTGTGCAGATAAATGAAATAATAACATGATGGTTTCTTCTCTTTCTCAACAGATTACTACACTCTTTGAAAATAATTGAAGATGGCACATTGTCAGGTTACCTTTGAAATAAGAGGAGTATCTCCACCAGGTACAAAGTAGTTTTTAGTGCAGACTTACAATAGAATTGAAAGTTAATTTTCCATGTAACAAATTATATCCAGGCAGTTGTAGATGGGATTTTTGGAAAATTTCATTTGTTACATTTTGTAGATATGTTTGGCATTTAATGAGTATGTATGTAAAAACTTATTTTTAATGAACAAGATAAGTTTCCTTAGTTCTAGTATACTGTTTCCAAATATTATGCCCTCTGAAATATTAATATTTCTATGATTATGTCTTGTAAGTATATGAAAACTTGAATTTCCATATTTACTCTTCAGACCAGTTTACCACCTACATTTCTTGCTGGTACCACTCTATGTGAAGAGTTTTTTCTATTGCTTAATTTAATCCCTGCCCAAACAATGTTTTTTCTCAAAATTGTATCATACGGGTAGTTCTTCGGGTAGTTCTTAACTTAGGACTGTTCATTCAGCAATCATTGGAAGTTATAACAGCGCTAAATGAATGATGATTATAATCAGTCCTCAGTTTCTGCCATCCTAGAATTCCCACAGTCACAAGATTATGATACTGGGTGCTTGGCAACTGCCTTGCACTTATGACCAGTTGCTGGGCCCTGCAATCCCCTGGTCGCTATTTGCTGCCTTCTCTGCTGTCTTCTCTTGAAAGTTGGTGGAAAAGCCAGCAGGGAAGGTTACAAGTCATTAGGGTAAGTCTCCCCTACCCACATACCCATTCACTGCCCTTCTGCACTCACATCGCACCGGTCACTCATGCACTCCCATGCACATTCCTGGAGCCTTGATATGTCTCCCCTGCTACTCATGCATTTATATACAACCTCCCGGTGTTTCAATGCACCACTCTTGCAATTTCACACAAACCTTCCTCACTCTACAGCAGCCATTGACCTGCCTGCTGTGCTGCTTGCAAGCAGCTTGGGACTTTGCAACTTCCTGCTGGTTTCCCATTGACTTAGTTGTGATAAGATGGTAGGAAGTTTCCCCGCTGAATGATCCTGAGATTCAGTTAAAGGTGGCAACCAGGATGGCAGAGATTGTCATGCCTAAGTGATGCTGTTGCACTTTATGATCACATTGCTTAGCCCAGAAATGCTAGTCTTGATTGCCATTGTATCGAGGACTACCTGTATTTCCCTTCCTTCTCCCAAGCAATTACATAACAGTGCTTCACAAAAATTTCTGCGATATAATATAAAGTAGAACTTGTGACTAGGCAATTTCTGCTGTTTCATTCTATAATACATCTGTTTTAAAACTGAGTCCATATTGATTGAATAAATATTAAAAACAGTTTGTTCTCCATAGCCCTCAAATTGTGCTATAAGTTATTTTAAATTAAATGACTTGCATCCCTTTTTAAAAATAATATAAGACACTGGATAGCATTTTTTTAAAAAAAATAACAGTTCCTCTAAAAATCTGATGCAGGAGGCCTGTTGGGAGAAGATTCTGGATGTTTATTATTTGTTTTTATAGTCTCCTAGCTTTGAATCCTAATTCATTTTGAATGAATAAAATCACAGCTTTATAAAATAGGGCTTATATGTAGCTCTATAGAATCTCTTAGCATTGAGATAGTCAATATGTATAAGAAACACACAACAATTATTTATTTAGGCAAGAAGTTGGGGCCAAATGATTAATCCTTGGACAAATCACAGATTATCTTCACTAAGAATTCTTTTGAAAACACTGTTTAAAAGAATATATGCATTTAAGTGTGTAATGAGTCACATATCTGATCAACTGTTGAAAGTTTAGAACTAAAAGTGGCAATGCTTTCCAGACTACAGAAAGTAAACACATTGCAGCTGTTTAAGGTCATCAAAAAACATTTAATATGTTAATTTAGACTTAGAGTAAGAAGAAACATAGATATAAAAAGCTGGAGCTGATAAACAAGGACTCCGGCTTACTGCTCAGCAGTAGGCAATCAAGTGTTGTGTGAGACTTCCAGTTGTACTTTCGGCGCCTTCGGAAGCCTGGTCCATGAGCTCTGCGGCCAGCTCCGAGCTCTCCTTGTCGGAGGGTCCAAATTTGGACCATAGCCATCCTGGAGGGGTGGTAAAGTAAAGGGGGACTGCCTAGCAGGTAGAGGGGAGCCGCATCTTCCCCCCCCCCGACTAGGAAAGCCCCCTCAGCCGAGGACAAGGAGCAGCGGCAGCAAACATGGCTGCCATGAAGCTGAAGACAGCCTGAAAACATAAGACTGTGCAGGAGCAGAGGAAGTGAGTGGTGTGTGAACTGGGTAAGAGAATACTTCACATTGAGAAAGGATCCCAAGAAATTTAAGGGGGAAGCATACTGGAACTATTTGCTAGCGGCGGAATAAGCACATTAAAAAAATTCTAGACTATTTAAGAAGAGAAAATTTTTAAAAGAAAACTAAGAAAAAGAAAATTGAATTCTCAAAGTGGAAGACGTATGAAAAGGTATTTTAAAAAATACTGGAATTAGACCCGGAGATTGTTCTTTATTATTATCAATTTTGCTCACTTATTGAATTTAGAATTTAAAATAATTAAAATCAGACTATTAGCATTATGCAGAGAGGCAGTAGCAAGTTGAAGTTTGAGCGTCATCTGCTGCTAAAAGGAGAACACTGCAACTTTGAGATCTTCCATAATTGCTGGATTACAAGTATTTACTTTAAAATTATTGGAGATTTATACAATAAGAACTTTAGCCAAGTGACCCCTGAACATTGTTGAGCAGATAAAAGTGATTGGAAGAGGCGTGGATAACCCCCTGGTTTGTTTGTTTTTAATTGGATTGACTGTAAAATGGAAGCAAGTGGAGATAATGAAATGGAGATGATGTACCAAACCATTAAGGACCTTATAAAAGAACAACATAAGGAGATGATGGAAATATTTGGTCGTATAGAAAAAAATTGGAAAATAAAATACAAGGAACAACAAGTAAAGACCAGGACAATGAGGAAAGAATGGAATTACCAGAAGGAGCGGAGGAGATAGCAGAACAGGGAAATCAACAAGAAGAAGACAACAAGAAGAAGATATTATTAAAACTGAGAGTGAATAAGGGATTAGAACCGAAGGAAAACATTTTTAAAAATGTGAAAAGGGAATGGGAGAAACAGGAAGATAACTGGGGAGAAGAAAAAGGGGTTAGAACACATAGCCTTAGAACTAGATGGTGGGAAAAAGTGATGAGGGGAGAGAAGGCTAGAGGGTATAGTCAAAACATAGATTTAAAAATAGATGAAATAAAAAATTTAAAAGAAGTGTATGGGAGACAACAAAAAAGATTAAAAATTTGGATGTGGGCAAAAGATGTTGGATAAAGGAAAAAGAAAAGGAATGTAAAGCAAAAAATTTATGAAAATATCTTAATAATGTGTATGAATATTAGAATTATATAAATTTGATAACTGCTTTGTATGTAGTGTAAGAGTTAAAAACTAAATTTGAATATACATCAGTAATGAAGCAATGTAATGTAAGTTATCAGAATTATATAGGTTGGAAAATTATTTTGTAAATTAGATAAATAGAATTTGTACGAGGGTATCATTAAATATGTATAAAAATGTGATTAATAGTGAAAGCTAGAATTAAATAATTTGAGATTAGACGAAAGGATATATCTTAATGAAAATATGAGTATTAATAGTAGAATTATAAGGATTGAAGGATTGAAAAAAATATGAATATGAATGGATATATATTAAATGTTTGAAAGATTATGATTGGTATTAAAAGTGTATACTGAAACATTGAATAATGAAAAAAGGAAGGACCACGCCTTTGAATATTAGAGTGATAGGGGAAAGGGGGGAAAAGGGGGCTAAAATAGAGGTAGAAATAAGAGGGGAATAATAGTAAAAACAGATACTAAAATGTTACAGTGTATGAAAGAATTATGAGAAGGCTTAGAAGTGAAGGATGATAGTAAAAGTTATGTGTTAATAAAATTAAAAATGAAAATGAAATGTAATTATTAGGAATAATATGTTTATTTGTATTGAAATGTATGATACCCAGGTATCACACCATTCACGCAATGAGATGTATAATAATAAAAAATAAAAAATTTTTTAAAAAAAAGTGTTGTGTTATGACTTCAGTCTTTGCAATACAGGAAACAGAGTAAACTAGGCAAGTTGAGATAGAAAGTTTACCTACCAAGTTTAGCCAAGAGTTGAATTAAAGGTTAAATGATTAGAGTCAACACTGCCTTGAAGATAAACCTCCTCCTCCTCCTCCCTTCGTGAAGCCTGACAGATACGATCAATGAACATTAAGTAAGTCAGTTATTTAAATAAAGTACTCTTCTATTTAATAGTAATAGAATATATTTTTGATATGAATAATAAACAGCCACATTCAGCTGAAACATTTACCATGTTTTCCTATATGTTATGTCCCCTCAGTACAGATAAAGTGGTACAAGTGTTATTCTTTCTGTGGCGGTACAATGGAGTGTTTCATTAGCAGTTTTATTTTGTGACAGACTTCATTTCTATCAGAGTTTGTTGCATAAAATTAAATCCACAAAGCACATACAGGCAGACTGATGCAGCAGGATTGATTTAAATAAGAAACTTCTTTATATACAAGAATATATATACAATACCAACATAGATTCTTCTTCAATGTAATAGCAGTTACAGGCAGGAGGGAACAGTTAGTTTCATTTCAGCAGTTCAGAATGGACAAACATAGAGTGGGCTGAGCCACGCCCAGCCTCAATCTTAAGTTTCAATTTCGATTCTCTGCACAGACTCAGTAGTTCTGCACAGACTCAGTAGTGTTTAAGCTCCCATTGGCTGACTTAGTTGCTACGCCTATTCATTGGCTGACCTTGTTAACATGGCTCTCCCAGTTCATGAATATCTTAACACTCCTTCCTTCATGACTGGAAGAGACATAAATCAAATAATGTAATATTCTTCCTAGACCTACATTTGAAGACCCACATTCACAGTTCTCTTCAAATATCTGAGAATCCCTTTTACTGTGATACATCCTTTTCAATGAAACAAAGTTCATCCACAAATGCTAATAGTTGACAATCCCCACCTTGCAACTTTCCAGTGTATATGCAACCATCAGCCTTGCAACTCTTGAACCCAAGACCCTTCAATGCCTTATCTAGACATATATTCCAATTCCTGGCTGACTGCTTCAGCCCATAAATGGCCTTGTTCAGTTTGTACATCGTATTAGGCTTTTTACTTTCATACCCTGCTGCTTGAACCATGTAAATTTCTTCCTCTAATTCTATATTGAGGAATGCAGTGGTTATGTCAAAATGCCAAATTTTATGGCCATGTACCGCTGCCAATGGTAGTGCGAGCCTTATGCTTTCACTCTTTACAGTTGGCGCAAATACCTCATCATAGTACACATTTTTCATCTGTGAAAAACCTTGTGCCACTAACTTTGCTTTATATTGCACCTCATTGTTGGGTAGTACTTCTTGTATAGCCGCTTACATCCCACAGCTTTGCTACCCTGTGGTAAAGTCAGATGTGAACACACTATGGTCTCCCATGGATTTCATTTCCTTGTCCATGGCTTCTTTCCACTTTACTTGTTCAATTTTAGGTAATGCCAATACTTCCTTATAGTTTCTTGGCTCATACCATACATTACACACTTTAACTTTACTAGCAGAATACCTGTCAGGTGGAATCCCTTTGTTCCATCGCTCTGACCTGCGTGGCATTGACTGCTCCTGTGTGTCAATCCTTTCTTGCTTCATATCTTGTTCAGTTTCTTCTCCCTGAACGCTGACACTGTCACTAAGTGAGTTACCATCACTAAATGAGTTACTGTCACTAAATGAGTTACTGTCACTAAGTGAATCACTGTCACTAAGTGAATCATTCCATAAATTTGCATCAGTTCTTTTCCAATTTTGCTCTGCAAAGCTAGCAGACCTTGAAATCACTATTCTCTTGCTCCCATCGCTAAAACTATAGCTTTTTGAGCCTGGCTCATAGCCCATAAACCCGAGCTTTCTAGCCTTTGGTTGTCCCTTTCCTCTAATTGCTTTTGGAATATGCACCCACACATTGCTTCCAAAAACCCTTAGATGTGCTAGAGATGGCTTTCTCCCATACACCACTGCATATGGAGTATCATAATAGATGAACTCCACAACCTATTTATTAAATAATTAGCAGTCAACATGGCTTCACCCCAATATGACCTGCTCAAACCAGAATCCTCCAGCAGTGAGTCTTTCATCATTTGTAAGACTCCATTCTGTCTCTTAGCTACACCATTCTCAGCTGCTGTGTACGGATTTGTGCATCTGTGTTTTATTCCCAACTATCCCAACCACTGTTGAAAACTTGTTGACATAAATTCTGAACCTCTGTCAGTTTGCAGTTGACATACCTGTTGTTTATACCTTCTTTTTACGAAGCTTACCCATTGCTTAAACTTCTGTAGCACCTCTGTTTTACTCTTTAGTAAATAGCAGAACCCAAACCTGCTGTAGTCATCTACAATGACCAGCGCATACTTTGCTCCTTCCAACCTGGTTTTCATTGGCCCAATGAAATCTGCATGTACCAGCTCTAGAGCTCTTGTTGTCTGCCTTGTGCTACTCTTGCTTACTGGGAATGCCTTGGACTTTGATGCTTTACATACTGCACAATCCAAATATGCCTTACATCCCTTTAAGTTCAAACCTTCTGCAAACTGTTCCATCGTTTGCAAAACTCTGAAGCTGGCATGGCCAAGCCTTCTGTGCAAGAGATGAATACATGAATCATGCTGTGCAACATTTCCAAATGTCTGGGCACATTGAAACTTTTGTCCCTGCAACACATACAGATTATCCTGTTTTATGCCCTGTGCACATACATTCCCGTTTCTCTTTATGAGACACCTCCCATTTAAAAATGTGATATCAAATCCTTTCTTGTCTAAACTAGAGACACTCAGCAAATTATGCTATATTTCAGGCACACATAATACATCATTAAACCTTGATTCCAAATATGGAATTTGCACACTGCCTCTTCCAATGACTTTAGCCTTCTGGCCATTTGCCAAGGCTACTGCATGTTAAGCACTGGTTCCAACCTGTAAAACAATTTAGAATTGTTAACAATGGTTTGACTTGCACCACTGTCTATCAAACATTTGTCTCTGCTATTGCAATAGGTAACTTTTGCAACAGAAACCTGTCCATCTTGCAAATAAATTCTTCCTTGCAAATGGTTTGTCCTTTGCAAACAGTCCTTCTTTAAATGTGTTCTTTCACCATAAAGGAAGCACTTCTTTTGTTGCTGTTCTTGCTGCTTAGAAAGTCTTTGCTGGGCTGTAATCTGATCCCTTCTGCTGCTTTTTTCTTCATCAAGACTGTTCAGAGTGGACAAACACAGAGTGGGCTGAGCCATGCCCAGCCTCAAGCTTAAGTTTCAATTTCAATTCTCTGCACAGACTCAGTAGTGTTTAAGCTCCCATTGGCTGACTTAGTTGCTACGCCTATTCATTGGCTGACCTTGTTAACATGGCTCTCCCAGTTCATGAATATCTTAACAATTTCTGCCAGTATATCATAAGAATTGTATTCTTTTGGGGTTGATGGAGGCATTTGGGATTTGGAGAACATTTTGAGTGGCTTGACAAAATATGTTCTAAAGAGTTCATCCACAGAATGTAGAGATACAAATCAGATACAAAACATCAATTTATCAAATGCTAGCTGTTACTAACTTTAGAGGACATTTCTTATCAGTTCTGTTTACATTTGTCCTTTTTTCCAGACAGAGATATTTTCAAACAAAGCATTAGATTGCAATTGCCCTTCATTTCTGCTTCCCAAGAAAGATTGAGATCTAAATGGAAAAACTAGAAGCATCATTGTAAATAAATGATGGTAGAACCTAACATTATATGTTGCAGCTTGCTGCCTTTTCTCTCTCTCCTAAATAAAAACTATTTTTTAAATGTAAAAACATCATAATGGGTCTATTGTTCTCCCTGGCATCACATTGGGAACTTCAGCTATAGGTATATTGTTACAATGTCATATTCCGCTCCTGGGTATTGGAATTGCAAGGGCAAACTCCATATGATATCCTACTACTTTATTCCGCAAGCTGGGTGGGGTTAAGAATTGCTGCTTTTTCTGTGACTTCTGATTTGCTGAAGCATTATAACTCTCTAGTGGCTCTTCTTCCCTGTCTCCCCTTTCCCTAAAACATACCCAGCCAGAGTGTAGAGAATTGGCAGGGAGAAATGTTGACAGCTCATAAAGCATGCATTATTGTCAGGAAGTATAAGTGAGATAATTGCTAATATCACACACAGAGAAATGATTTTTTTTTTTGCATTAATTGCTACTTGGCTTGGTTTGCACATTGTTCCAAGTAATTGTTTAGTTTTGGTTTATGGAATTAGCTAAATCGCCTGATCCATAAGTAAATCTAGCTCATAGGCTACAGTTTCCAGACCACATTGTTGGAGTTAATAAATACACTAAGCCACCATATTGTAGTTCCTGATATAATCCAGCATGATATTTCAGAAGGCTGAACTTGCTACCATTCTCCACCTGGCTATTTCCCTTTTGCTCACCTTCATTAATTGCATGAAGAATATTTTAACACAGCTTTTCTAGTATGATGCCCCAGTTGTGGAAGTGGAAGTTCTGGGAATTACATTCCCAACACATTGGGGGAGTATGACATTCATACACTTAAAGTTTTGACATTCATACACTTAGAGTTTTGTTTCCCACCACCACAAAACCATGCAAAATTTATTGATTCAGAAAATGATGAACTTTGGGGACCAGAAAAAAGATGTTGGAAAATTGCATGTGGTCCTGGCACTTCAAGTTAAAGCAGTGTAGAGCTGTTCTGTTCTTTTCATTTGTGGATTGTATGTTGTCTAATTGTGTAACTGATCCCTTTCAAAACTTCATTAGATAGCATATTCAGAAATATTGCGTAACAAATCCCCTAGCAACTAGCAAGTTGTGGATGCCTTAGATTAGATGCAACTGACTTTTTTTAGCCTAGAACATATGAGCTTTAAATGTTTACAAAACTAATGATGTGTAACTATGTTACACATACATACTGATGTTGTACATAGTATTAAAAACCCCCCACTCTTTTGTGCCCCCAAGTGCGATATCCATATAATGCCAATACATATACCAGTAATCCTAATATATCTCAGTATAATCTTTACAGCAAAGTTCAGACAAAATTATGAATTTTCTGTTCTGCTCTGTGCGCTGTTATTGCTATTATTTATTTAAGATGGGATGTGAAGTAGGTATGTGCAAACTGTGCAGAACACAGTTCAGACAAGCTTTTTCAATCTGGAAAGTGCTTTGAATTTGAAATAATGTTTTAAACTGAAAACAGAACTGGTTTGTGTGCAAAACACTTAAGTGCACTTCCAAAAGAATAATAATTTAAAATGATAGGAAACAGCTATTTTGTATGTAAACAGGGCATTTCAAAATAATGTTTTAAAGTAGTTCTACTTTGGACACAATGATTATATGGTGAAGAGAAAAACAACTATATTACAGTGTTTAAAATAAAACAAATATGACAAAAATAAGAACTTTGTTAACAAAAATGTAATAACTCTGAAATTAATTCAGTCATTAAGCTTATTTAGATCAGATATCAGTACAGGTTGTATCATTTTGCTTCAGTGTATATTATTTGTTATTTGTGTTAGTCTGAATACTCAATATTTGAAAGTTTATTATTTATTTTCTGACACTTCTTTTCTAGGAGAGGTTTTGGCTATATGTGGAAGCTGTTATTCTCTAGGAAACTGGAACCCGCAGTGTGCAGTAATCCTTCACCCAGAAGATGAGGCTGGTGATACGTAAGCTCTTTTCAGTAGTACATTAAAACCCAATAATAACTCTAATAGTAGTCTGGATAATATTAAGTGTATTTGCTCGTGTCATTTATTTCACTGGTATCAAATTCCATTGTTCTTAGCTGATTTGACATGCCTAAAAGTTAAGGATTATTTGATTGATTATTAAATTTATTTCCCACCTTTTTTACAGTTCAAGGCAGCATATATAATGCCACCATCTCCAGCTAACACCTTGTGAGAAGGGTTTGCCCAGAGACACATAACGTATTTTTCGGAGTATAAGACGCACCGGAGTATAAGATGCACCTTAGTTTTGGGGGAGGAAAACAAGGGGAAAAAAATCTGCCTCTGCCTCACAGCAATTTGCCTCACAGCAAACAGCAAACAGTACAGATGATATACACTGTTTGCTGTGTATTTCTGTGCATGTGTGCCTGACCCATAGAAATAGCAAAAAATTGGAGAAATATACATTATGGCAGTATATTAATGCCAGAAAGTTTTCTTAAATGTAGTCACACTAACTCCTCCCAATTATTTAAATAGATCTACTCCAAACATGACTAAGTCAGGGTTTAACTCAGCTGCCTTATTTTAATTCTAAAACAGGACACTGTTACATTTCAGATTATTACTTGTACAGATGCTGTTAAAATTGATGTGGCTTTCTTGAAGTATACATTATTCTCTGCTATTTAAAAGAAGATACAATAGCACTGGGCCTCTTCAGATCAAGCATTTATTTAAAAAAGCTTCTTCATTTGGTTAAGTTGTCTAGAACAATAATAAAGCAGTCTTTAAAAAATAAGTCTAATAATGTAA
>QLTV01000974.1:5375627-5414960 GCA_003457575.1 Thermophis baileyi | reverse complement strand
AAAAGAGGGGGGGGGAGGCGCCAGAGGGGGGGGGGCGGGGGGGGGGGGCTACATTCAGTGTATAAGACGCACCCAAGTTTTCACCCTCTTTTTGGGATTAAAAAGGTGCGTCTTATACTCCGAAAAATACGGTAGTTTGTTTTCATGCTTAAAGAAGGACAAGACCGAGAATTCACCATCTCCTGGTTTCTAGTTCAGCACCTTACTCACTACAACAAATTGGGCCTCATATGTATTTATTGCATTTGTATCCACCTTTTCTGTATGAGTGCTCAGGTGTTACACATGGGGGTCTCTCTCTCTCATTTTACTCCCCGGTAGATACATTGGACTGAAACAACCTGGTAGATACATTGGACATTACAACCCGGTAGATGCATTGGACTGAAAAATATGTAAGTGGCCCAAAGTCACTATCTGTAGTCAAGTGAAGACCTGAACTTGAGTCCTCCAGATTTCAGTTCAGTTCTTTGACTACGATCACTAATCTGACAGCATAACATAGTTGTGTGGCCAAAGTGTTTAATTGGCTTGTTGACATATTTGATGTCCTGAGGATTCATTAGGGGCACAACCACAGAATGCCTAAGGTTTAAAAATAGATTTCCCCGGATCCATTTTTATAACACATGTTAAATTTCTAAGTACATCTGTCTCTTACCTTTATTATAAATTGAAATTTCACATGTCTGCAACTAATTTTGGAAAGAGGAACCCGGAATGAGAAATAACATGAGACTCCTTCCCCATCCCCACTTGTTTGTAATTACTAAGAAATAACAGAAGTTGGTACAGAGGAAGGAAAGAACCACAATATGCCTACATTAACTATGCCAGCGGCTGGAAGGTGTAAAAGGGATACTTTTGATGGAATAAGGTGAAATGTTTCCCATGGCCCACACGTTTTCTTAGTACTGTACTAAAGAACCATGCTGATGGGAGAACAGTAGTTCAGCCCACTGTGGATTAGCAGGACATCCCAAGTAATCATTATATTACCAAAAAGCACTGTCAGGCCTGGAAACCATCTTGGGCATTGGATCTTCAGGCCTGCCACATTTAGGACTGTGGGAAACTGGGAGGGGGGAATTGTATGGAGTTGGGGAGATGTGTAGTCATAATAACATTCCTTTCTTCGAGAGTCAAGGCCACTCTGCCCTGCACCTGGAGGGGTGTGACTAGGAGGCATCTCCAGTTGGGACGGTGCATTGATTGGACCATGTGATGGACGTGTGGGTGCTGGGGCACGGGCTTGGATTTTCTTTTGGGTGTGGAAAACACGGAAGCTTTCAGATTCGGGTTTTCCCAGATGTGCCAATATGACATCTCTAATAAAATGGAACTTTGAGGAAACTCAAGCCTCGGAGTTTTCTTTCATTGGGGGTGCTACTTGGAACCCTGACAAGCACACCTTTACAATGTGGCCTTACTGTTAATTTCATATTTTTTGCATTACTATTGTCCTCATTTTACCTAACTAGCTTGCATGATTGGGGAAGTAAGAAATGCTGTTTTACAAAAATTTGAACTTTCCGATTAATTTTCAGCATGGAATGTTTTTTCTCTCAGTCCAAGTGAGTGGAAATATTATTCTGCTCATTTGCTTAGACGTGATTATATTATAATAAATTGTATTATAGCCTGGTTGGTCGTAGGCATTCATCAGCCCAGTTAATACAACATTGGGGTAGTTGTTAAATACTGTTAAAGCAGTATTATTGTCATAAATGAAGCCTTTGAATAAGTTGCATTCCCATAAGGTTAATCTCTAATTGGGAAATACATTCTAGTTGGTAGTTGATGCACAACTGCACATGCTCTTTTTTTAATTTTCTCTACACCTTTCAATGTAGTATAGTAGCCTGCTTGGGAAAATACATTGTTTTTCCTAAGAATGAGTCATTTTCAGAGGACTTTTGAAATGGATCCAAGAGTTATATTATATATTGACCATTCTTAGTTTATGTTTGAGTAACAAAATATTGTGAAGGTCAAGATTGTTATCAGGAAAACTCACATTCATTAGATTTCGTGTTTCTTTTTAAAATGTAAACAGCTTCTTTTTTCACTGTTTGGGAGCTTTACTAGAACATGCAAGCGATTGTGTCTGAAAACACTTGATAAATGCCTCTTTTTTAAAATCCTGAATAATGTGCTAGGATACTAGGATAATTTTTATGTTCTGTTTAACCTATGGAGGTAATTAAAAGCTATGATCTCTACTATTAAAGAAAAAGGGAGTAGAAAGGTTTTTAAATCCCGTTGTGCATGCATGTGTATATACACTTATACAGCCAGTTATTTTTATGTGTTGTTATTTAACTTTCCTGTATTTTTTTTAAAAAATATTTTTCTGCAGTCTGCTGTGGAAAGCTACAGTTGATCTCCCCAGTGGAAAGAATATTACATATCGATATTTTCAAGGAAGTTTCTTAGAACCCAAGGTATGTATACATCAATGAACTTCAATTAAACGTCTTGGCTATTTGATCGTAACGTGTTTAAAAATAAAGTAATCTACAGGCACTTCCAGACTTATGTAGCTATTCCAAAAATATTGTCTAATTCAATTTTTGAACAAGTCAGAATTGCACCAACTGTCCAAAAACTGAAGTATATTCATAGGAATCTGAGGTTGGAATTTTGGTGGTGTATAATGAGGGACTTAATTGCTAATTAATTTTCAAACCTTGAAAACTTTACATATGGCTTATGAAGACATTTGTTCCAAGTCAAATTTATATAAGTCAAGTCTTGCATAACTCTGGGGGTGTCTGTACTTAATAGTCAGCTAATGAAATTCAAATATCCTGACAGCAGACTCTTTTTAAATCCACATTTTTTTTACACAAAAAGTATTTTAGATAAGCATAAAATCTGTATGGCAAAAGAAACGCATGTATTTTTCTGTATAGATATCAATGACAATTGATCCATTCTTCTCAACCCATGTACATTGATCCAAATAAATACTTGTGATGAATGCCCAGAAGTAGTATATTCTATGCTTTTCTTATTCAGTTGCTTTCTGTGTAGAGCATAAGTAGCCTAAGAAAAAATATCAAACTTAGTGGTACCTTCAAAACAACTTGTTGCTGATAACTTAAATTTGAATATAAAGTATTAAATATGGCACTCACAACTTTTTTCAAATAGAAAATAGCAGTCCTGTTTGAAGGACATGCTAGAAGTAGATAATGACATAGAGAAGGCAGGAAATCCATAAGTTAGAACTCTTGCCAAATCAATTCAGTATTGTCATAATTTTGTTAATCACTTACAGTATAAATGATAAGATAACCATTAAAACCATTTAAACATTGGTAGAGCTAATGTAATAAGATATACCCCCTTATAATACATGCAAACTTCACAGTATGTATTGGTAAGTGTGTTTCCTTTGAGTAGGTACTCTGTATCGTGCACGCTATAAGTACCGTGTGATGCAGAGGCTTCTGTGGTAAGTATACATTTTATGGAATAGCAGAGTAGAAACATACATAAAGAATCGGTATAAGGGCCATCATGAACCTGATTGCCAACAAAGGTTTAACAATGGATGGAGTTGGTGGGAGAGGATATATTGCAGTGAAGTATATGTTTCAGTGTGGGGATACAGTACAAGCAAGGTGAAAATAAATGAGAGAGAAGGATGAAAAAATAGAGTTTAGTGTGATTGCAATTCAATGAAAAATGAATGTATCCTGTGAATTGGATTAATGATAGGATAGTGCTTTTATAAACTATTTTTGCTGTATATCTATTTTTAGCAATTTTATCTACTCAATAATATTTCTCAGATGTTTCATATTCCTTAATCTTGAGCTGAGAAACTGCCTACATTTAGAACTGAATTAAGATAAAGTCCAGATCAGTTTTTTAATGTATTAGAAACACAGGAATTGAATATGATTTTAAAGTACATGAAATAAAAATTGGAAGTACGGCAACTGATGCAGGCTTACTTCCATGTACTATTTGACATTTTAAGTATTAAGGTGAATTAATTTTTTTTGAGACCTCTAACAGAAGAGATGCAAATCTAAATTTTTCATGAATTATATTTGGAAACTACCAAATTTCTAAAATTGATAATAACACCTTTACATGTTCATTAAGTTTGATTTCCTAATTTGTGGTTAGAATGGCAGTAAGAAAAGAAAACAGCAGTTTGCTTTTGGACTTAATCATTAGAGATTGTGAAAGTGCCATATTTTTTTGTTACAGCAACTTATTAAATGACCCTTAGTCTCAAATATTTTGGATACTGATATAATACTCTTGGAATATTACTAAGAGCAGGCTGATTTGCCAAGAGATGGTGACTTGCATATGTACTAGATTACAGTGCCTTGGATTAAATTGAATTATTCAAACATTGTCAAATAGTTCAACTTTTCTCTCACTTTCTTGCTACCATATTTAAAAACTGATTCACATTTGATTAATGATTCAAGAACCTTGCTTGACAGAAAAGCACCTACTTGGGATACTTAAGAAACACTGATTCATTAGCATATATTAAAAAACAGCTATTAAAAAACTAGTGTAAATACACATGGCTGGCAGAATACTAGATGGGCTATGAACTCTTTTTACTTTTATTATGACAAGCAGGAATCCAATTTTTACTTTTAAGAAAAATGAAACTATATATGTCATACCCTCCCTCTCTGGCTCAAGCATCTTGAGAAATCTATAAATGGTGCTTTCTTCTTGTTTTGAGATTAGGTCTTCCTGTTTCTTAAACCAACCAAAAACCCCATCTACAATTATTTTGTCAATTTGAACTTAGGTTTTTATTGTTATTTGTTTCTTTAGTAAGTTTTGACTTGAACAATGGAAGTTAATATCTCCTTCCTGGCATCTCTGAGTGTTCATTTGAAAACGGAAGCTTCGCTACATGAAGATATTTGCATGTCCTTTTTACTGTTTTTCATTTGGGATGTTTATCCCATTGTAATCTTTTTGTTGATGAGGAATATAATGTGCACAAAATACTTTCATATATCAGTTAAAAATGTATGTTCTACTTTTAATTATTTTAATTTGAAATACGTTGTTTGACCATGGGCATGCTTAATACAAACATTTAATAAATTGTATGAGTATAGTGCCTAGGGATACAAGTGATCATAAATTTTTAATTTGTAAAATCTCAGCAGATGATTGTGTCAGTAATTCAAATACACCAGCATTTTAAGTGTTCGCCTCTTTAAGTAGCTTTTATTCTAAAACATACAGTAGAACCTCTGGTCACGAACGCTTCTGACCACGACCAAATCGGGTTCCGACCAAAAAATTCGCAATTTTTTTTTCGCGGCCGATTTCCCCTTCCACACCATTTTTTTTTTGTAAGCGCCAAATTTCCAAAATTAGGTTCGGGTCACGACCAAATCGGGTTGCGACCAAAGTTATGGAACGAATTATGGTCGTGACCAGAGGTTCTACTGTATTCTGCTTTCAATGGGAAGTATGCTGAAAATCAGCAGTCCTATATGTAAAGAACTGGGTGATGGAAAAGCCCTGCTGGCATACTGTAGATGCTCAACCGCAGACATAAGGATAGTTTTCCATAGCTTTTGTGCCACCTTCCACGTAATTAGAAGGAAATAATTTACAATGCCAGGTTTCTTTGGCCAGACCAGACCTTCTGTTTTGTAAAATTATTCTCCTAGCAGATCAGTGCTTTGTCTGTTATCTGATAATTATACAGTGACCTTTGGCCATGTGGAGGACCTCGGTGAAGTAATTCACTAATACGTATGACAGTGTCCATGAATTGCCTCATCTATGATTCTGTTCTCTTTCTATTAAACCTTTAAGGGCTAGTCCTATGAATTCTCTGGTAGTTTTTAATAAAACTCCTAAACAAACTTTATCATAGATAAGAAAATACATATTTAGTTGCTTCTACTAAAATAAGCAACATGAGCTATATAAAATACTGAACATGAGATGTTATGCCATATGCATAGAGTTAATGTTCCACCCAGGGACAGGATTTCTAAATTAATAGATATATGTTGGAAAGACACTGCTGTATAATTAGATAGTATATTCTGGCTAACATTCCATCTCCAAAAGGATGCTACCCCCATACCAGATTTTCCTAACAGTCAGATGCAGTACTTTGGTCTTTTCCTGCTTCCTATTGCTTCTAATTTACAGGATGATTTAGTTTCAAGGTCATTTTGGTGATGGTCAGATCTCTTAATAAAACTGTTTAGTGCTTGATTCAGCTGTGTGCTTATATATTCACACTTTCATAGCAGGACATCTGCCATCTGATCTGTCCTGAAGTTTAGGGTCACTCTGGCTAGAACTTCACAGGTTCAGACTGTTCTCTTCAACAACAAAATCGGCTTACCAATTGAACTGTTGTTTACTTAATTATTTTATATTCTCCAGGTGGCCTTGCTTTTAAATACTAAACAAAAATGGTCAGTCTAAATTCATTTCATGATCCAGATTTATTGTCTGCTCAAATACTACTATTTCTTGGGAGTCTGCAATCAAAACAGCTTCATTGCCTCCCACCCTATACATAATGGCAAACCTGGATCGGTGGCTTACTTAATTCCTTTTCAAAAAATATATTTAAATTAAAATATATAGTTTTTTGTCTTCCTAAGGCCTAATCCTGAGATTGGACCTGTATTTCCTAAATTACACTTTGCTAGTTCAAATAGATCTTAGAGATCTATGTAAATAATATTGTTGGGGTAGGAAGAAGGAAATATGCATAACCTAGACATTTATGCATGTTATTTAAAGTTTAACTGGACTTTGGACAGATTATGCTTTGAAGTATAATTTTAGAAAAAGCTATAAAGAGCAGCTGAGCAATGTTGATACTTTTCAAAGAAATACAGGCAGTCCTTGACTTATGACCACAATTGAGTTTTGCCCCATTTTACGACCTTTCTTGCCACAGTTGTTAAGTGAATCACTGCAGTTGTTAAGTTAGTTACATGGTCGTTAAGTGAATCTGGCTTCCCCATTGACTTTGCTTGTCAGAAGGTGGCAAAAGGGGATTATGGTGTCACTGCAACCATCCTAAATATGAATCAGTTGTTAAGGTCTGAATTTTGATCACGTGGCCACGGGGATGCTGCAATGGTCAGAAGTGTGAAAAATGGTCAGTCAGAAGTCACTTTTTTCAGTTCCATGGTAACTTCAAACAGTCACTAAACGAATTGTTGTAAATTGAGGACTACCTGTATATATACAAGTAGGCTTGTGGCTACTTTTGATGGAATCTCTTGTTAATTTTTGGATACTTCACACTGAAAAAGTTTTCTGTTGAATCTAGGTAATTGCCACCGATTTTCAGCCAAAAGTCCACTCAGTGATATATCGTGTACATTCCATAGTTACATGTGGCAAGTTATATAGAGTTGCAGCCTAATTAATAATTACAGAGGCTGCAATACCTGCATAATTTGTGATTTCCTGCAAAACTATCGTGAAAATATAGTCCTATTCATAAGTATGAAGTATTCATACTTCATAATCATATTCTAGAAAGAATGTTGTCCTAAACTACTGTATGTTAAGAGAATTATATTACTCCCAGTCTGGACTTCCATTTTATAAGAAGCCTATTTATATGACTTATGGTAGAAGGGTTTGGATGGGATTATACCCACTAGTCGTCTTTAGATTTTCACATGTTCAATCTAGCCTCTGAATGGTTGAAATATGCAGATTTTATAAGAGATAAAGATGAATGCATATATATGGGAAATATGGTAAAAAGCTACCATCAGATTCTACCATTCTTTGTCTGGAAATATAATAGATTGGATTTTGATTTTACAATGGGCTAAGATCACAGTAGCATCAATTATTATAATAAACATGGTATAAATTGAGGACAGTCTTTGTACTTCAAAGGATGTACAAGCAAATATGGCTCATGAAAGAATGTAAATGGCATCGCAGATAAACATTCATTTAACAAAAATTATTGCAGACATTTAACTTTTAAATTACAGACTATCGATGGTCCATGTCAAGTCATAATTCACAAGTGGGAGACTCATCTACCAGCACGATCAATAACCCCTTTAGGTATGGGCATCAACTGCATCTGTTTGAAACATATGCATAAGATTACTAATGTTACAAAATGGTTTAATTGGGTTGATGTTATTTTGTAGGATTAACATTAATCTTCCACTATAAAGGGATCCTCCATTTAGCCAATATGAGCACTGCTTTCACAAATTTTGGAAAATGAATTTATATGACAGAAGACTTACGAATAGCATTATCATGAATCTATTTTTATCAGGTGTCCACAGGTTTTCATTGCCAAATTTTGTGATTGCACATCTGGGTTTTAAGGCATGACATGGTTGGATCCCAGCTCTCTTACCTTCAATCTAGAAGCTAGGAAAAGTGTGGGGGATCATCCTAGCACAGGTATATTATAGTTTGGAGATTCAGTACACTGAATCTTACTCGGCTCACAGAAAGGAAAAGGAAGTTGTGGACTCTTAAGTTCATTTTTAAAGACATTGAAATACTATTGATAATCATTATGCTTTGAGATTGAAAGTCCATGCTGATATTTTCAAAAATCATGCCTGAGTGATAGAAAGTACAAATTGTTAATGGTAAGTTGACATTTAAATACGAATTAAATTTTCTTAAAAGAGAACAATGACCTCAGAAGCAAGACATTCTTACTCCTATATTATGCTAAACATACTCATTAATAAAACAGGTTTTAAAATAAGCATGGATTACTGTAAGCATAAATCATATACCTTTCGTCAATTTAGGAGAAACAATGCAACTGGAAACCTGGTATAATTTGGTCTGTTGCCTCCATTTAAAAGGTGATTTTATGAAGTACTGTATTTTTCGGAGTATAAGATGCTCCGGAGTATAAGACACACATTAGTTTTTGGGGAGGAAAACAAGAAAAAAAAAATTCTGCCTCTGCCTACCAGCATCCATCGGTATTAATCTGGTTAGCGTCCTTGCAGCAAATAGCAAACAGCCTGGTCAGCTTCAGCACATTATCGCAGCCTGATTCAGCACGAGCAGCTGATTGGCGGGTGGATTGGCCTCCCGGAATACCCCCAATCAGCTGTTTCAGGCTGCAGGGATTGCCATAGACCATTGCCGCCACCGTGCCTCGCAATTTTGGCCTCTACGCGCCACGTTTTTGGCCTCCGAACGCTCCATTTTAGACCCGTTCCAGGCTACGGGGATCGCCACAGCACATCGCCGCTGATCACCGCCTCCACGCGTCACGTATTTGGCCTCCACATGCCCCATTTTTTGCCTCTGTGCATCGCATTTTTGGGTGGTTCCAGGTGGCAGGGATCGCCGCTGCCGCTGATCCCCGCCGCCTGGAACCGCCCGAAAACGCAACGCCAAAAACGGGGCGTGCGGAGGCTGAAAACGCGACGCTCGGAGGCTGAAAACGTGATGCACAGAGGCGGCGATTGGCGGCGATGTGCTGTGGCGATTCCTGCAGCTTGGAACGGGTCTAAAACGGAGCGTTCGGAGGCCACAAATGCGACGCGTGGAGGCCAAAAACGCGATGCACGGAGGCAAAAACATGACGCACGGAGGCAAAAACATGACGCACGGCCAAAAACACGAGGCACGGAGGTGGTGATGTGCTGTGGCGATCCCCGCAGCCTGAAACAGGTCTAAAACAGTGTGCGGAGACTGAAAATGTGACGCGCAGAGGCTGAAAATGGCCGAAGGGTCGGGGCCAGTGGGTGGGCGGGCCTACATTCGGTGTATAAGACGCACCTAAATTTTCACCCTCTTTTAGGTGGGGGGGGAGTGCATCTTATACTCCGAAAAATACGGTAGCTTGTTTTAATGAACCTGAAAATATTGTCACCGGCCTTTTCATTCTACACCTCTATTATAATTGAAGGACGTCATTTCTCGTTCAATCTATTGCTCAAAAGTAATTTCCATTTATTAAAAAAAGGCTTCAGATGATTAAACTTAGGTTGATAGTCTTAGGCTACAGCTGTGTGCGTGTTTACACAGGACAAGTCAAAGGGAACTCAGTGAGACCTGTCTGAGTAGATATACATGTTATCTGCTGCTTACTTTCATTTTGTGGCTTTCTGATTAAAAACAAGCCTATCATAAGTTACTTTGGCTTATTGATTCATTTTTTTAGTTAAATCAGAGATTTATGTCCTTCAGTAATAAAAGTTTTTCTCGTTCTCTGATAGTCTAGATTCCATCCTGTTCAAGCATAGATAACATCTTAAATTCAGGTAGACTCTTTGTGACACAACATGATAAATAACTTTCAACTGCCCTTAAAGGTAAATTAGTAACTTATTATAATCAAAATATTTTCTAGACTAAGTCTCTAGCAGTGACTCAACCTGCACACATTTTAGAAAAAATATTTGTGATATTTTCCAGTTAGTATTAAAAAAAATTTTTATTTACCATTCCAATTTTGGAGAAAATAATCAAATAGAAAAATGCATTATTATCTATGAAGGGGATTATTATTATTCTAAACAGAATTTTCTTTGTAATAGTGGAAGAAATGTGTCTTGTTCTCACATTGAGAGATGGATTATAAATATTTAAAATTTAAGGGAGGTTAAATATAGCTATCAATATGTCAAAGTTTTATTTTCAAAAACTTATATAATCGTGTTGGGTTTATTGTATATTTAAAGAATTCATTATTTACATTTCTGTAACGTGAAGACTAATGCTTGAAAAGAAAAAACATTTAATAAAATCTTTAAACCATAAATAAGTAGCAAATCAGATATTTTATCTTCTTAGCTGATACCATCTTTTGATTCATTCCATTAGTAATATATGATACATTGTCAAGTTGATGACATATTGTTTTCATATTTTAGATAACTTGGATGGAAAGAAATAACATCCTTCTAAGGATGTTTTAAGACACACTTTAGCAGTAAACAAAGCTAAGCGGTATTTTTTAGGTTGCAGTAAAGTTACTTAGTATCTTCCTATTTAAATGTTCTGTTGAAAATAGTGCTGAATTAGAGGTATTGTTAATTGTGTAAACTGCTAGTTGTCTACTCAGAAATAAGTTGCTTAAGTCCAAAGGATTTACTCTTTGGCAAGTGTGTAGAATTGCTGCCTAAACTAACAATTAAATTATAATCTGCGATATGTGAACTATTCTCACACTTTGTCCTTTTAATTCTAGATAATATTTCCATCGATGATGGATTCTTTGGAGTCTTTGGTAAGTGGTCTTAATTTTAAAAAGTTAAGATGTAATATGTAAATACACTAGTAATAAGATGCTGCACTTTACATGAAAAAATGTTTTTAAATAATTAGAATGGCAGAGAAGTAGAATCTTCCAAAGCCCCTCCAAAAATACTTTACTAAATTTTCATTTTCAATGTGCCACAAAGAAAAGTGGGTAACCTTATTGATTTTTATGGCTGTGGAAAGCATTTGAAAGCCTGGTGACTCAAGCAAAGCATCACTTGTTAAGTTTATGAAAGACTTAATTTGGCTGCCTCTAAGAATTCCTAGTTGCTTAAATGGGCATGCAGAGACACATTCATTTTGACTGCAAAAGTTAAAGTAGCCATGCATAAACGTACATACTTGCAGAGAACCAACAAAACTATTCACAGCAGTTGGTCTGTTCAAGTGCACTACTCCTAAGCTATATGACTTGGAAATATTCCATTTTTTAACAAAAAAATTTACTGAAGTTTTAGTAAACATAATAAAATGTAATTAAACTAGAAGAAACAAGAAAAGTAAAAGAAGTTCAGAAATGCAGAGGAAAGAAAAAAAGGAGAAAATAAAAACAGACAATAAAGAAATGGCTTCCATCTTTTTCACCACATCAACTCTCAGCTAATATAGTAACTTCACTCTTTTAAAATTATGAATAAAATAACTTCTTACTATAGCCTAATTTTTATTATGTATAGTCCACAAATCATCATCTTTTCAGGCAGCAAAAGATCCATTAGGAATGACCAAAAATAAGAAACATAAACTACTGGACTATTTATTTGATCAGGGTAAACTATTACTTTAATAGTTTACCCTGATCAAATATTCCAGTAGTTTATGTTTCTTATTTTTGCTCTTCATAATCTTGACCTTTAAATCATTCCAATGGCATCACAGTATCTGATCTTTCATCAAAGGAGTCTTTGGCATTCAAAAGGAGCCTTCAAAGCTTTCACCAGCCTACTTTGGGATTTCTTGTCACACCCGTTCCATGCCCAGATTCTTTTCTTGATTTGTTTTTTGTATTCCCATTTTGGTAATCTCAATTTTGTTGTCTCCATGCCTTCAAAATTGTATAATGTATGTGTCAGGTAAGAGGGTTTTTTTTTAATTCTTCATCTCCTAAATGTTTAACATTGAAATCTGTATCATTTCAGAGATACTAGTTATTAATATATCAGCCCATTTTTTTGAAGGATTATTTTAAGACAAGTAAAAGTTATAGCTGGCTTGGCCTTATAACTCTTTTCTGCCTGGTCCTTCAGTTTCCTCTAGTGCTCATTTGCAACCTTCATCAAGCCTCAGTTCCTAATACAAGTTTACTTCTGTTTCAGTCATTTCCCATGAGTATATTATTTAATTATATAATTGTTTTCAAATCTTACAGCAAAATAACACATATTCCAAATCTCTGTAGTCTCCCAATCCATGTAAAACTTAAATAAAAATCTTTTTTTTTTTGCTTTTTGCCAATTGTATATTATTTTAAACTTTTAAATCACTGTTTAAACTCCTTTAATTCAAAGAAAGTAAGACTCACCAGGCGTCAGATTTTGAAGTTCTTTAATATCCATAAAATAGTTGAATTGAACATTTCCAAATGTGATTAAAAAGTGAGTTTACCTGGCTTATCTACCACTGCTGGGAGCAAAGATGTCTCCCTTGGCTTCTGGCACTCAAATCCATGGGAGACCACTATTGTAAGGTCTCCTCACAAGAAGCTGCCAGACAGAGCACTCATGGGTGATCTCCTGTTTTCTTCCTATCGGGAGAGATTCCTACTTGCCAGTTCTTTGTCCTGCACGGCAGGCATCCACAGTAGAGATGTCTTCAGTTAGCCCAGGGATGTCAAACTCAATTTCATTGAGGGCCGCATCAGGGCTGTAGTTGACCTCGGGGGTCCGGGCAGGCATGGCTGACTGGGTGGGCGTGGCCAGCTTGACACCACTCCCCAAACTGCTGGCATGTTTCCTCTTTGCATTGGGTAGACCGGGCCAAAGCCACGCTGGCCCGCTGTTTTCTCTTTGCATTGGGTAGACTGGGCCAAAGGCACGCTGGCCCAATATTTCCTCTTTGCACTGGGTAGACTGGGCCGAAGCCACGCTGGCCCGATGTTTCCTCTTTGCACTGGGTAGACTGGGCCGAAGCCACGCTGGCCTGATGTTTCCTCTTCGCATTGGGTAGACCGGGCCGAAGCCACGCTGGTAGACTGGGCCGAAGCGATGTGGGCCGGCCCCTTATATTTTCCAGGATGGCCCCATGGACCGGATCTGGCCTGCGGGCCTTGAGTTTGACACTCCTGAGTTAGCCAATACCCAGAAAACTTGGAGACAACCAACAAAACTATTCACAGTAGTTGCATTGATCCTTTCAATGCACACTACCACATTGTTTATAGGAATAACTTGGATTCCTACTTTTAAAATTCAATTCTAATTATGTTAAAATATAACTCAAAAGAATCCTTCCTACAGGTAAATTAACAGTAGGAAGCCCTGTAATAGGAAAGAAAGCTCTGATAAGATCTATCTCTGCAGTAGCTCCTTCCACATTCTGCAAAATTCATCCAGTTTAATTTAGAGCCAATACTACCACACTTAATGTATTTGCTGCTGGTAATGCTGGGATGAGTATGTATTAGTGTGTCTTTCTTCCCTTCAGTGTTTCTTTAACTTGACTAGGGAGCAGTAAAAACATAAATTAATCCTCTTTCTACTATGTAGGATTGATTTTGGAAATCCAAACTTGAATTGTACTAGTATTCCATGTAATAGTTGCTAAAATTGGGCCAACCCAAATCTATTTTGATTTGGATCCATATTGACTAGTTCAGCAGCAATAAGCTTAGTATGGCTTTTCCCTGTGGAAAATGATACTAACGCAATAGTACCATATATACTGAAAAATAAACCCATCCACGGATAAGGTGACCATTTTTAATCCAAATAGCATAAATATATACCACCTGCACATAAGCCAACCTTCAAAATTTCCATTACGTTTTAATTTTTGCAATTGGCTTATCCATGGGTGGTGCACTTGTCATGGTATTTCAGTTACAATTGAAGGGTTGGCTTATTCTCAAATGGGCTAGTCTACAAATATAAAGAGGTACCTATTACTTGCTGTCTATACCTGTGGTTAAGCCCATCTCTGGATAATCCAAACACAACTTTTTGGCAATATTTTGTTAACCTAAAACTCTCAGCTTATTCATAGTATAAAGTACCCAAATGTTTTATTTAGATGGGTTTTAATGATATTTCAGAATGTCGCAAGATGGTTTTACAATACTTTTGTTGTTTTGTCAGATGATGTGGAGAGTGTTGACTCCGGATGGCTGACATGTCAGACAGAAATAAGGCTACGGCTACATTTTTCTGAAAAACCACCTGTATCGATAACGAAGAAAAAATTCAAAAAATCTAGGTTTAGGTATGGTAATTTTAGTCCATTTACAGTTTATTAAAGTGCTTGTCTTTGCTTTTATAATGCAATGGTTGTTATATGCGTATCTTTTGTATGGGCTTTGTGTGAACTTTTTCAGAAAAGTAATAGTAAAATCAATGCCAACATCAATTCTCAGTGGGAGAATTGAAGTTAGTTACAGTTCTAAAACTGGTTCTCTTGAACCTCTGGAACAAGGACTATACTAAGCATAGTCATACTTCACTTTTTAATAAGTGTAGGAAAAAAGTGTACATTTTTAGTAAATGTACTATTAAAGTAACCTTGGATGTCTTGTGTAAAGCACATTTGGATCAGTCAGGAGCTTGTCTCTTTCAGCTTCTTGTTTTCCATAATGGCCAATGAAATGCTTCTAGAAAAACATCAAGTAAGGTATAAGAGACCTTTTTCATGCTGGCCTTTGAAGGGCAGTTGGGCAGCTGATCAATCATGTATACTACATCAAACAGCTTTTTCTTTTTTTTCTTTTTTACTGTTTAGAGTGAAACTCACCCTTGAAGGTTTGGAGGAAGAGGATGAAGATGATGATGATGATGACAGACTTTCACCTATGCTTCATCATAAAATGGCAAATACATTAGAGATTTCGCTTATAAGTGATACTGAATACAAGTCTCGACATTCTCAGCCTGAATGTGGATATGGTCTGCAGCCAGATCGCTGGACAGAATATACCATACAGACCATGGAACCAGATAACCTTGAATTAATCTTTGACTTTTTTGAGGTAAAGCCTTGGCTATGTATAAAACTTGGCTCTTTTGTTTTGATGTCTAATGAGTGTTCAGACATTTTTTTAAAAAAATATGCCCTAACAGAGAATGAGGTATTTGCTCATGAATAGTCATCCTAAATCGAACTACAATTTTTATTTAAAGTTCTTGTTTAGTGTGTCTAGGAAGCCTGATACTTTTTAGATGTTATGGACTGGAAGGATCTGTCTCTCCCTCTATGTTTCAGTAATATTTGTCTCTACTAACAGTGCATGATAACATAGAGCAAACCTCAAATTGATGTAGTAGTAGGCAGCTTAGCATCCTCCAGATACCTTGAATTATAGTTTCCACAGTTACCTGTTGGTGATGCCTGAATAGAGCTATGGATCTAAATGGATCAAAATGTCCAGACAGCAATATGTTATCTATACCTGGCCTCATCTCAGTTAATGTAGTTTCCAAATGGAGACATCATGGTGTTATTTTAATGAGAAATCTCTCTTGCCTTAAATATCGGCACCACAGTTCATTAGCCCTTCTCAAAAGTATTGAATATACTACCAAATATAGAGAGCTTAGGCAGATCATCTAGCTTTTTCAAGAAATTCTTATTTTAAATCTTTAAATCTAGTATGGGGGTTTAAAAATAGTGACAAGATGAGTTATTTATAAATCAAACATAACAATGGCTTTAATTAAACATAGAATAACAGAGTTGGAAGGAACCTTGGAGGTCATCTAGTCCCTGCTTGAGCAGGAGACCTCATAGTATTTCAGACAAATGACTGTCCAGTCTTGCCTTGAAAGCCTCCAAAACCTCTGAAGGCAAGCCATTCCACTGGTTGATTGTTCTCACTGTTAGGCAATTTCTCCTTAGTTCTAGGTTGCTTCTCTCCTTGGTTAGTTTCCATCCATTGTTTCTTGTCTTGTGGAATACCTTTCCAATTTTAGGCAAAGTTGATATTAAGGGAAATGCTTTCACCGTTTGCATAAGCAAAGCAATAACTTTAAATACCTAATTTTGTAATTGTAGGAAGATCTTAGTGAAACCGTTATCCAAGGAGATGAGATTCCAGGCCATGTGGGCTCCGCTTGTCTGTTATCTTCCACCCTTGGAGAATCAGGAAAGAGCGCTGGTATTCTCACGCTTCCCATTATGAACAGAGGTTCACGAAAAACAATAGGAAAAGTTAGAGGTATGTTTATTTTCTTTAAAAAAATGGTAGCAATGCAAACATGAACTTAGGTTAAATACATTTCCCACTACTTGATTTTTAAATACTGATTCGATTAGCACTTGATAGAATTACATGCATGCTGGAAGGGAGGGTAATAATCTAATGACTCCACCAGAACACCAAGAGGCAATTTTAAGGAAGACAAACATTGTATGCAATGAAAGTAACAAGGATCTATTTAATGATTATTGATGTCAGTATAAGTGAATCTTTCTTGTTTAGGTTTGGGAAGCTTGGTTACTTTCCAGTGGACTTAAATGAAATGTAGCTTAATTGTTAAAAATGAAGAATCAGAAAAACAATTCTATTTACTCTCTTTCCATAGTGGACTATATAATTATTAAGCCAATTAATGGGTTTTCCTGTGATATGGAAGCTTCATATGCCAAATACTGGAAACCAAGAATAGGACTGGATGTTGGCCATAGGGGCGCTGGGAACTCTACAACTACAACTAAGTAAGATTATCTGATTGAATTATAATTATAAATTCATACATTGAAGTGTTCTGTATGAAAGGTGGGGACAATAGATTCTTAGATCCTAGACTTGGGTTATATTATAATTCAGGCCAACAAATGACGATTACCTTTAATACCATCAACTAAGGTATCCTTTTCAGCTGGCTGGGCTTTTTTGCTGGTTTGGCTCCTTTCTTCAAGGCTCGTCCCAATCAGTGTTGATTGGGAGTGAAAGATCTAGCCCATGGTTATTCCAACATTGCTTCATGTTTCTGATGTCCATCATTTTACCTGTGTGGTGTAGCATTATTTCACCAAGAGCACCATTTATATCTAACCTACCAAGGCCAATCTAAAGGGTAGTCTGTCTTCAAGTGATTTCTAGCAATTCATGCTTTGCAATGAACTTCCAAATAACTATACCCTCTTCTGAGCATACACATTCAACAACAGTGATGACAATATTGCCAGCCTTTCATCATGATATTCCTCTATCACATGGCCACAGACATTTGATCACCTTATGACAACCAGATCCTCCAGATAATATTTTTGTATGTGAATTTTAGAAACTACAACTAGCTGCAGTAGAGACTACAAGAATTGATTATCTGTGGTGGAATTCTTTTGAGTAGTCGTCTATAAATTCAAGCAACCTGCATTTCCCTGACATTAGTAGTCTACATCGCTGTGCTGGTCTTAGGAACTGACTTAGGCACTTGGTAGTTTGAGGTCAGGGGTATTTGTGAATAATTCTGTAAGTTCTGGAAAGCCTTGAACAGAGTTCTGTGCAGTCATAAAACTGATGTGTGAATTCAAAAATGATCACTCAAGAAATTAAAATAGCCAAATCTGTAATTAACTAATTCTTCTGTGGTCTTGCAATGGAGACCTCCCCAATATCTGCTATATGAAGCAATCGAACATTTGGATATTCTAGCATGGATATTCTAGCATATTAGTATGAAATCTGCCACTGTATTATGGTTGCTACTGCTTAAAATAAGGTATTTTAACCTCCTTGGGTTTACATTGGTGAAGTTCAAGATTCTCAAAGGGAATAATTTATTGTGTGAGGAAAAATAGAAGTCTCTAATGTGCTACTGCTGAGTACAGTCTGCATGAAATAAAATCCCTTGTTCCCCTCATTTGTCTGAAGGGGAAAAGTCAAATTATAGAGGCAAAAGCTAGAATTTCAATTCAACACATTCTAAAGTGCTGTCCCCAAAATATTTACTCCTCAACTAAGTTCATAAATTAAAACCTTTGGAGTAAGTAATGTTTATTTTATAGTAATAAAATATTTATAGTGGCAATATCATCAACTCTCTGTATGACTTTTGAATTACTGAATACAGTAATATTTTTGGTTTTGATATTTTTTTTAAAACAGAAAATTCTGTAGCGTAAGATTTTATATTTATTTATATTAACAGGAAAACATGACTTAAGATGAATCTTTACATATTGTAGATCATATCTGTTTTACTTGTATTTGCACTGATTTTCTTTATATGTGGGTCTTTTCAGACTTGCTAAAATTCGAGAAAATACCATTGCTTCTTTAAAGAATGCTGCTAGACATGTATGTATACTACTTTTAAAAAAATAGATTTCTTTTTGGATACTAACATTTAGAAATGTCTCTTTGCAAGTAAATAAATGATCCATACTTGAAAGAAACTGGCTGAAATCCAACTAATGTTTTTCTGCCACTGACAAGCCCTCAATATAAGAGTGAGAGAGCCATTCCCCCTCTTCTGTTCCCCAAATGTGCTGTTGAAAGTCACCAATTATCTTGGGTTCCAGTTATAGCCTGTAACTTTTAAATGGAAATCTAGTAGGATATATCTTTTAAAGCTAGCTTTTGAATGGCACACATGAATTAATATATTAGTTTTTTATAAACATCAGTGTTCGGTCTTCCTTTTTATTTCTTACAACTATTGTCTCCCCTCTCTCTAAAAAGCAAACAGTGGGATATTTCTGCAGTTTAATTATACAGCACCTATATAAAAAATAAAAAGATTGGGGGGAAAGCAGTATCCTCGTTTAGCCTTACATATTTTAATTGTCACATTTTCTATGAAAATTCTATGAAGATTTTAACGTATTAACCTCTTTAATAGGTTTTAGTGATATCCCAAATATTATACTTGTAAAATGATAATTACTGTCTTGTGAATTTTCACAGTGGGAGATAGTTCTTAATTACTTTACAACCTAATAACTACCTCAAAATTCTAGCTGTATGATGCAAGCCCTCCACCCAAAAGGCAGAAGGACTGCAAAAGCATAAAGAACAAAAACTTTGAAAAGACTCTGAAATTATATCATTCTTTTTAAAATGTCAATATTGATTGTTTACTTAAAAAGTGTCTTATGCTAGCAAATTGTCAGTTGATGCAATATATAAAATATAACGGGAAGCAAAGGCTCAGTGGTTAATGGCATTGAGCTTGTCAGCTGGAAATCTGGGTTCAAGACCCAAGCGCCGCAAAACAAGGTGAGCTCTTGTTACTTGCCCAGCTCCAACGTAGCAGTTTGAAAGCATGCAAATGCAAGTGGATAAATTGGTACTACGGTGGGAAGGTAACAATATTATGTGCGCCTCAGCATATAGTCATGCTGGCCACACGACCACAATGCTGGCTCTCTTGGCTAAGAAACAGAGGTGATCATCATCCTTTACAGTTGGACATGACTGGATAGGGGAAATCTTTATCTTTAAAATATAATAACTATATAGCTCTAGGTAAGCATGATGGAACAAAATCTAGAAAAATATTAAATATCAGAAATTATTTCATAGCACATTTGGGGAAGCAGCAATAGTATCATAAGAAAAAACTATTTGTCAAACAATTAAATATCTGTTGTGTCCCTGATAATATCTTCATTTCCTCACATCAGCTTAACTGATATTCCCACTGAAAGAAATTGACTCCATTTGCACCAGTTTCTTTAGTTGTTTGTGATTGGAAAACTTTTAAAAAGCTTGTTACTTTTTAGAATATGTGCAGATGAAATTGTGGGGAAAGAATGAATGTAAAAATTATTCTAGATCTTAAATTTTCATACATTTCTTCTTCATGCATTCATGCCCACCTATTCGAAGAGATCTCCCCACTCATTCTAAATTGAAGACCGCTTTGAATCTGTGAAGGAAGCTCTGTGGTTCCAATTCAAAGTCAAGGAATTATTTTAGAATTCTTGCCCAAATTATGTACCTAATGCCTAAGGGAATTTTAATGCATAGTAATGGGATAACGGATCATTTATGAATTCTATGAAGGAGGATAATACTGAACATTGCTTGAATTTTTTGCCCTTGCAGCCTGAAGGTACCTAAAGTGTTCCCCCACAAAACCTCAATAAGCTACTTTTGTATTTTAAATTTCAATAGGAAAGATGGAGGAAATTTTTAATTTCATGAGGTATTAAATGAATGTTATGTGATTTAGTTAATTAAATGCTTATTAATGAAAATAAAATTTATTTTTGTGTGCTGGGCCTTCCTGCTTCTAGGAGTGTGACTCCTGGCATTTCTCTCAAAGCGTTCATTGAGCTATCAGATTCCATCGAAGAAAGATGACATGAAAATAATGTAACAGGCTTGGAATGAATGGGAGAGAACTCCTTTATGTGCATGTTTTTTCTACTCCGCTTCTAAATTCTACATTGTTTATCTCCCCCCCCCCCCACTTTTCACTTAGGGAGCAGCCTTTGTGGAATTTGATGTACACCTTTCTCGAGATCATATCCCAATTATATATCATGATCTTACTTGCTGCATTGCAATGAAAAAGGTATGTTCATTGTACATGATTTAGTTAATGTTTTGAGTGTCCATTACATGGTTTTAATTCAAGAAGCTAACATTGTTGATAGCAATACAATTCAATTAATGGTTTCTGTTTCAGAATACTGTATTTTACCTATTTATTCCCTTCTCTTGATACTCAATATTAAATTAAGTTTAAAGCAGCTATTTATCTGAATGAATCACAGGGATATTTATTAGAGTAACGTCTCAAATGGGAAATTTGGAAAAAATATGTGGTTTTCTAGAAAGCACTGTCTTTCAGGAGAGTATGCTGTCTTTTCTTGGTTTTTTTATGCTGTCTATAGTCTAAACACCTTGAAATTCCTAATAAGGGAATCTTTAATATTATCCTCAATGTTACTTTACTTATTAGCTTCAGTTTTTTTCTTTGCTTTTTAATTAATATATAACTATTATAGATTATTTAATACAAATTTGTATAAATAATTATTATGAAAATGCTGGAATTAGAAGAAATTGTTACATTGACTCTACAAGGCAATCATATGTTCATCTGGGACTAAGTCCTATTAGGGTTTTTTTTAATCTTACCTATATTACTTTATAAGTAACTCAAGGCAATGAACGTACCTCATTCGTCCTTTTACTTTTCCCATAGCAACCCCTGTAAAGTGGGTTGGGTTGAGAGTATCTTACCCAAAATTGCCAGTTAACTTTTATCCCTAAGGAGGTGGTGCTAGAACTCACATTTTTCTGGTTTCTAACCTGGTACCTTAACTACCAGATCTACTTCCTAGCAGATAGCCCTATAAGAATTTCTAACATTCAGTGACTTTATAACCTACCTGTAATTTTTTACTCTTTCTGTAAAGAAAAAGGAAACTGAAGCAGTGGAATTATTTGAGATTGCAGTTAAAGAGCTTACATTTCCCCAGCTGAAGTTATTAAAGGTACAGTATTGTATTGGCTGATTCATTAAGCATTTCTCAGAAAATACACTAAGTAACAGTGTTATTTATCTGGGCTGCCTATGATTAGGGGAACCATTTGTTCCTGTCTTAGTGGGCAGTTCCAGTCAGTGGGAGATACAAAATTGGCTCAGTGGTCTCTCCCTTGTGAGGTACGCCAAATGTTCTCTTACACTTTGTATTTCATATCTTCATGAAGCTTCTGGGAGAAGTTATCTGATTATTGGGGTGCAAATACTGCTCGTATTCATTTTAATATTGCCATCTCAGGCCTTGCTAGAAATGCTGTTCAACTCTTGCCTGGAAGGGTCTGGATGACTTTTCTATCATGGCAGCTGCATTATGGAACAAACTCCCTCTAAAAATTAGGCTGTCTCCCTCACTGATTGTCTTCTGAAAGCTTTGAAGACTTGGTTTTGAGGAATATTTGTAATTGTTGCTATTTGGATGTCTGTTTCTCATTATTAAGTGCTATAAATAATGTTTGATTGATGATGTGCTATCAAGTCAGCATCAGCTCTTAGAGACCACATAGATTTTCTCCGTTATGTTCTGTTCATAACCTCTTCAGGTCTTCCAGTGTTGAGCTCATCACCACTGAGTGCAACCACCTTATTCCTGGTTGTCGTCTTCTCTTTCTTTCCACCTTTCCCAGCATTAGAGCCTTTTCCAGGGAGCTAGATACTTACATTATGTATCTTAAGCATGATAATTTGAGCCTTCATAATTAATATTATTGTACTTTAATATTTGAATATTCTGTTGTAAGCCATTGTAGTTGTGAAGACTTGGCAGCATAGAAATTTTATAAATACATTCCTGACATTGACATTTATAAGACTATAAATGTCAACACATTCATGATGCTGTGCTCTGCAAAAGTTCAAATAGAAACAAGGTTTTTATTATCGGGTAGGCAGTTTATGTCTTTATTTTTAGGACAAAATTTTACAGATACTGCTTAGAAAATGAATATGCTTGAAAGAAACCTTTGATAAACAAAGGTTTCTAAAATATTTATTCATTCAATTTGTAGTTGACGCATGTGACTGCATTGAAATCTAAAGATAGTCAAGGTATGTAGAAGTCTAAACTCTTGGTCATGCTTGCACAGTGTATGTTTGTGAATTTATTAATGACCTTGCTGGTTAATTTCAATAGTTTGTAGTGTGTTTAGGTGGGAGTAGATTTTATAATATAGCACTGTTAATATGCAAAATATATTTCCTATTTATGAGAACTCTCGCCCAGTTTTTAGTAATTTACTATCCTATTTTTTAATAAAACAATAAGCCACAAAAAAAATAGAAAAACAAACAGTCGTTCTTTAATCGAATTAGTAATATCCCTTTGGAATTGGTTTTCCTGGTTAAGCTGAGCAATATACCTGATACATTTTGATAATTCTGTATTGAGATATTGAAGAAGGCAAATTACTGCATATATGTTTTTTAGTCCAGCCGCCCCCAACCTTTTGGGAATCAGGGACTGGTTCCATGGAGAGAGGCTTTTCCACGGACCGGAGGGGGTGTGGCTTCATGTGCTGCCTGCATCCCGCAGATGGGGCTTCACTTGTTTGCAATTTCTGGCCTGCTGCAGACCGGTGCCGGTCCACAGACCGAGGGTTGGGGGCCTCTGTTTTAGTCTAACTCCCTCCTATTTTACGAGGCATTTAAGATGGATTTTATAAGAGATGCTTATTGATGTATGAAATGTTTTTATCATTCAGAAAAGTCAAGGAAGAAGATTAATGGGAGACAATGTAGATGTGCTGTTATCATTAAATTAGCCACTACATATTGCATTTATCTTATTACAATTCTGCCTTGGAGCAAGATCATTGACATTTCTAGAGCAATAAATTGCTGGCCTTTATAAATGGATGGGTAGTCTGTCAGCCAACTGAAGCTCCCTGAGACCTTGGCCCTGAAAATGCATGTCAGAATGTTGATGGTGTGATTTACATGTTTAAAAAGAGTGAAACAAAAGTGAGGATGAGAATGCACTGTCTCCTACTTTCACCCTTAATCCTCAAGTCCAAAAATGGCCCCTAGTTTTTCAGTTGTGTCCCTTCCATTGACATCATGGTCTCATTGAAAGGCTTCTGATCCATTATCAGGTTAGGTGTGTGAATTGTTACCTCCAAGGTGAAATAAATTGGACATCTCTACCTCAGACTATGCATCATTGGTAATTGCATTAACTGTTGAAATTGGGTGCCCTTTATTTAATTTTTTTCTTCTATTTTATATTTCTTCTCTACAGACACATTTAAAGAAGAAGAAAATGTACCTTCTGAGATGCAGCCATTCCCTTCTTTACAATCAGTAAGCTACCATTTAGTCTGTACATTTTAGTATAAACTCTGAAATAGAATACTAGAGGTATTAAAACCTAAGAGAATAATCCCATGATTTAAAAAAATATTAAAATAATATTTGGCACTATTACAGATAGTGAGCAAGATGATGTAAATAATTTTAATTGTTTTTGTTGCTTTGTAAGTATTTTTAAATCTGTTGCATAATCAGAGCTGAACTTTTATGCTTCTAATGCTTGTGGCTAAAGACAGATTATAGACAATGATTCCAGTGTCTCTGTCTCATGGAACTCTGTTAGCATTTATTTTGTTAATTTGATATTATACATGTAATATGAGTATACTCAAGGCAAGAATAACCAAAATATATGTATCAAACTTAATTTTTAAAATTACATATAATCAATGAAATTAAATCAAGGCTGGGTAGCAGATAAATACCAGATAAACATTAAGGTGGTTATTACAAAATGCTAACCTTCAAAACCAATGGAAATTCTTTCAGATAATGTAAAATAGGTGTCCTGGATCAAGAATTAAATAAATGGAACATAGGTGTAGAGAAAACTCCAGTGTACTAAACTGATAAAAAGCAGATTCACGAAAATGACTGTTTAAATTAGGTCAGTTAACTGCATGCACTTTAAAAAAAAAATTCTGTAAGTAGAAAATCTTATGAAAGCTGATTAAGTTAATGAAAAGCTAGGGAGTTAATATAGCAAACAGTGCATTCACTGATGAAGTAAACCTAATAAAGTTTATATTTTTTTAAGAATCAAATTTTGCACTGTAGCATTAAACTTAAGAGCACAGACTTTAGAGGATTCAGTTTAGAGAACAGTTAAAATTTCCTTACGTTGGTTGCACCTATTTTTATGTGATGGTAGATTTTCTCTGTGACATTCATTACAATGTAATAGAATATTTGAGAATCTGATTGATTCTCGAGCTGCCATTTGAAGTTATTTGGAAGTTTTCAAAAACAACTCTTATCAGTTCTAAAAGGAACTCCAAGGTATTTTAAATCAGAAAAATCACTTCTAAATACAGGCATGTTAATACAGTTTTACTGATCAGTTATGTAATGCCAAATTTACAAATTGTGTATGCAAAATGATAATTTACATGAATATATATATAAATTACATAGCATTTACAACTTCAGATTTTGTCTGTAACAGCCAAAATCCATTGAATGCAGGTCTGTAAATCAATGTTTTATACTTGGACTGATCAGTAGTGCTTATATTGCTAGAATTCCTTTTTTTTCCAGGTACTAGAATTGATTCCTGAAGAAGTTGGATTTAATATAGAAATCAAATGGATCTGCCAGCAAAAGGTAAGAATCATTGTCTTAATATACAGTGTTTACATAAACCTTAAGTTTTATCTACTTCTTTTAAGCCAATAGTTATATTATAAAACAATGGTGTTGGAAGGGATTAAGACATTTTCATGTATAGGACCATGAACTAGCACAATAGATTGATGCAGACATATATATACTAAAGCTTTTGGTGTGAGGAAGATATTTTTTTAAGATGAAAGACTGTGTCTTGAGTAATACATGGAGATATGCAATCTGTACATGATCCAGAATCGCTATTTAATTCCATTCTACACAATGTTTATATATAGAGAAAGTGAAATCTCCCAAAAGATTCATCTGCTGATTTGACCTGAAATGGTAAAATAAGAATTCTATATTGTACAGTGAAACTTCAGTGTTTAAGACCATTTGGTGGCAAGATGTGTCTTTTAAAACCAAATATTTGTTAAGCTGATTGAAATTCACTTCATATTGCCCTTATTTATGTTTTTATGTCATTTGCATTAGTATATATGAAGTTTACATAAACAAATGATGTAACTTGATGCAAGTTAACATTTTGTCATTGCCTAAATCTCATAAATAGAATCAATTGTCTGAACAAACTTTGAAAACCACTGACTTCTCTGATATTTCGGGGGTGAAGTCTGAATGCAAATTTAGTCTCCTGTTGCTGAAGTCCATTAATTGGAGTTCCATTAAATTGAGATTTTGCTCTACTGATAACTTCAGTGATTTGGAGCCAAGTTATATGTCAAGACATATTGTCTAATCATGATCTAAATCAGTGTCTCTCCATTAAACTTCAATAACCGTACCTCTGTGCTTTTATTTTTTGTAGGATGGTGTGTGGGATGGCAACCTTTCAACTTATTTTGACATGAACGTCTATCTAGATATAATTTTGAAGACTGTTCTGCTCAAAGCTGGAAGAAGGAGGGTTATATTTTCTTCATTTGATGCAGATATATGCACAATGTGAGTTTAATGAAAATACTTTTAAGGGCCATTTCAATGAAGTAGTTTTATCTTAGAAATGTTTTATATGAGTAGAATTTAATATACTGTATAACTAGAAGATTCACATTTTTTCTCCCCCCCCCCCCCAAAATGCTAATAGAAACAGACATGTGCCAATAATCCTCACGTTACTATGCTTGAAATCTCTAAGCCAGGGAATAAGGGTATCTATTGCAGCATTGAGTATCCCAAATTAGTAGCCAGCCTGCCCAAAGATAATGGGGAATGTACTCCACCAATTTTGAAGGACCACAAAATCCCCAGTTCCTATTCCTAAAGAATATGAAATATTCTGAATCCCTCTTCTAAAGTAAATATTACCAAAATCCAGCAAAGTTATACATGTAGGAAATGTTACCTAAATGTTTTTAAACAATGAAACCTATATTTTTAAGAGCCCAAATACAAAGGTTACAATAGACTAGTGATATTTTAAACTGAATATTTCAAAGGAAACTCCTGTCAAAGGTAACATTTCCTACATGTATAACTTTGCTGGATTTTGGTAATACTTTTTATTTTAGAAGAGGGATTCAGAATATTTCATATTCTTTAGGAATAGCAACTGGGGATTTTATGGCCCTTCAACAATTGCTGGAGTACATTCCCCATTATCTTTGGGCAAGCTGGCTTTACTAAGGTGGTGGTCATAACTTCACTCTAATTTTCTTAATAAAGTATTAAGAACACCTTGTAGGATACTCCATAGCCATTTCTATGTACATAAGTGATATTGTTTTAAATTTTCTAAATTAAGAAAGAATATAGTTGTGTTATTAGAATCACACAGAAGATAATAATTTTTTTTACCTTATTTTAATTTTCTAGGGTCAGACATAAGCAAAATAAGTATCCCATATTGTTTCTAACTCAAGGGAAATGTGATGCTTACCCAGAACTCATGGATCTCAGAAGCCGTACAACACCGATTGCTACAAGTTTTGCACTCTTTGAAAATTTGCTGGTAAGTCATAAAACAATAAGATGATTTCATGGCAACTGTTTGGGTTTTTTTCTGTCCATTGCCTGGACAGCACCGCAGTTTTGATAAGGTATTTTGAAATGTAAACCTAGTCCCTTTCTGCCGCACTTTAAAGCAACCACTCCCATAACTACCTCAGGGGGTTAAATGCAGATGAATATGTTTGTGTATTCTGAAGTGCTACATAGACTGCTATTATTATTTTTTGCTGCAAACTAAATATTAGAAGGGTACTGTATTGACTGCACAGTGTCTTTATAAACATCATGTGTAACATTTCTGATGCATTCAAATTGATCTATGCATTGTAATACCCCAGGTACATATATTTAATGCTACATATTTCTTTTCCAGGGTATTAACGCACATACTGAAGAGTTGCTGAAAACTCCATCATATATCGACCAAGCCTTATCTAAAGGCTTAGTTGTCTTTTGCTGGGGAGACGAAGCAAATGAGCCAGAGAACAGGAAGAAGCTGAGGGAATACGGAGTTCATGGTCTGGTGTATGATAGGTATTACAACTTCCTAACTATCACATGTAACTTATAGTGAACATTTAAGCTCTTTGCATTTTTGAGTTGGGCCCTATTATGACTGAACAGACTATAAACAGAAACAAATTTATTTCAGTATTTCTGTTCTTAAGAATTAAGTTGATCAACTGTATTTCTTAGGCCAGGTGATTGCTAATCAAACTTAGGTGATCAAAATTACCCTCCATGCTTATATCTGCTATGGCTTTTTATCCAGGCCTTCAGTGCGGGAGACACCTCAGTTCATTGCACTTGCCATCTTATACCTTTTATTTTTTTAATGATTTTATTATAATTTCTTTCTTTGATCATGGTGAACTGCCCAGAGTTATTGGGAGTCTGGCAGCATGCAAGTTTAATAAATTATTGTTATTATTGTTGAGTGTTGGACAGTTTAATAAGACATCATCATCATGTGTTGCAGCCATGTCCTCTGCACTTTCAGTTTTGAAACCAAATGCTCTTAATATAAAGTCACTAATAGGAATGATGAACATACTTAATACAAAATACTGTATGCAATTTTAACTGTATGCAAATGAGCAACCAGCTTTGCCATGGTGTGAGTGGCATATTGTAACAATTATACTTGCTTCAGGGATGCCTGTGTAAAAGGAGGAAGGAAGAACGGATAAATATACATGCACTTCTCATCACCAAACGTTGTGCGGCAGATAGTCTGCATTTTATCTGCATCAGGCCGGTAATTAAATGAAACATTTGCCTAGGCCGAATTTATAGTTCTTTTTAATGTTGTATCAAATGATTTAGAAAGCAGCAGATCTAAAACATTTATTTCCAAATATCTATTTACATAGGACTAACTCCTAGCAACCATGACTAATCTAGAAAAAAAAAGCTAAGCAGTATTAAAGCTGATTTGTATTTGGACGGGGGATTACCATGAAGTCCCAAAGCAATAGATTATATACTGGGAAGTCAAACAAATATTGCTGAATAAATTATTTCTGCATTTTGGTCAGTAAATTACATGGATGTGTTCCTGTACCGTAGTTATCAGGAGTCAAACTCTACACAAGGGATTCTTTATATTTGCATATCTATATAGGAATCTAAATCCAGATCAGGTCATAGAAATTACTAGAATGTAAATCTATACCTTTGGGTAAGTATTTTGTCCTGATTCCCTTTCCAGTACATCCTGTAACATGCAAAGCACTGTGTGCACGAATCATTCCATGCATTGAACAGTTCATTTCAGGCCGTCCTTTTCTGTACTGAAACATGTGTTTGATCCAGATACAAAAACCTGTGTTCTGAGCCAAAGAGTTTTGAGTGGAATGAAGAAAGTGAGAAAAGGGCAAGGACATCAGTGACTAAGGGAAGGGAACTTGAGAAGATGGGTATGGGCTATTTGAATAACCACAGCTGTCGATGAGCTTTTCCTTAATTTTGGCAAAAAGAAAGATAAGGCACTAGGACAATTGGTAGGTGGACCAATACGCAGCCCTTGAAAAAGAAGGGGGGAGCAAAGTGTATCAGCTTTACCCTGGTTGCTCTTCAGAACAACCAGAATGGCTTAGGTGTTGATTCTGCAAAACTGCAGCCCACTCAGAACTGTTTGGCAAGTTTCCATTTCATGCACATCCTTAAATTCTCTGAGGAGGATGCACTGAAATTCATTGATAAAAAATTAACAGTTACTTGGCTTTATTATGTTGGTGAAGTATTTGAAGAAGTAGAACAGCTGTCTCTGACTGCAACAAATTTCAAATAAAGTTTTTCATTTGCTGACCTAATCCCAAATTTGAACTTTTATCATGCTAATGTAATGTAATGTTGTGAATAGCCACTCTGTGGAGATGTCTACACTGCTTGCGAGAAGAACAATACTGGCATTTGGCAAAAGATGGAGGTGTACTAAACTTAACAGGATGTTATGGATGTAGTCAGTTTCAGAGAAAATATCCCACTTGGCCTCACAGATTCTGGGAAATCTGGTTATGTCCAAAAAATCTACCGTAGTTGGCCTTCAGCTTTCTAGTTTCTGTTTTTTGAGCAGGATTTTCTCTATTTGAGATCAGGATAATAATACTGAAGATATTCATTACAATTCTTTTACTGTGCTGGTTTTATTTAAGGGTGTTTCTATTCCCTCTGTGAAGAACAGTACAGAGACAAAACAATTCTATTTATCAGATTTCAGGTGTGGCTGTTGGTGTGTTTTTCTTTGTGCTAATTCTTTGAACCTTATTTGGAAGGAACATATTTAGTTCAAAATAAACAGTGGTGCATTGTAGAATAGGCATAGGCAAGATCGTGGGCAAGAAGACTGTAATGCCTTGCAAACTTTTGAGGGTAGTGGAGACAGTGGGTCTTAGTTATCATTCTTAACTGGTCTAGAATGAATCATTCTAGGAAATAATTCATCTGTCAGCCAATCTGGATACCACAACATCTGCATCCCTGCCCTTTCTCCTCCATATTGCTGTTCAGCTATTAAATACTCAAGACTTTAAATTTTAGCATACTTTACCTGTGAGGATAGAAAACTAATCATCAGTCTTGTGGTTGACCAACCATTAAGTGCTTGTCCAAATGCAGTGGTTAGTTGTCTCCTTAAAGACAGTTCACAACTGGAAAGCAGTGGTGAAATCCAAATTTTTTTACTACCGGTTCTGTGGGCGTGGCTTGGTGGGCGTGGCAGGGGAAGGATACTGCAAAATCTCCATTCCCACCCCACTCCAAGGGAAGGATACTGCAAAATCTCCATTCCCTCCCCACTCCTGGGGGAAGGATATTGCAAAATCTCCATTCCCACCCCACTCTGGGGCCAGCCAGAGGTGGTATTTGCCAGTTCTCCGAACTTCTCAAACTTTTCGCTGCCGGTTCTCCGAACTATTCAAAATTTCCGCTACCGGTTCTCCAGAACCTGTCAGAACCTGCTGGATTTCACCCCTGCTGGAAAGCTATTTGGGAAACATATTATGCCATAACATCCATCAACTGGGTCAACTCTAGGCATTGCGTAGGGAAGTTGGCGTCTCAAAGTAGAGAATATTGTAAAGGACTTGATTGAATGAAACCAGGTTTTGATTGTTGACTTTAGTACTACAGTTTTCAAAAAGTCCCCACTTGAATTTCATACTGCATTAGATAAAACTCAAAATAGGCTTAAATAAGAGAGTCAGTTGGTATAGTGCAGGTGTTGGAAACCCGCAGCCCCAGAGCCTCATGCGGCTCTTTGACCCTTCTCCTGAGGCTCCCTGCCGACCCGGTCATGTGACCTGCTCTCCGCCCCGAGAAGGCGCAAGCCTCTTTGCAGAGCTGCGTGGCTGAAGTGCCCCTAGCATTTTCTCTGCACTACCTGCGACTGGCTTTTTGCGATTCCGTGTCCTTCGCGGGCAGCTCAGCACCAGCCGCGGTCCCCTTCGTGTCGGCTCAGGAAGGAGGGGAACGGAGAGGAGCAGCCGCCACTGGATGCAGGGAGGGAAGAGCTCCAGCTCTCCTGCACAGTGCGGCTCTCTTGCGCTGCGCAGCCAGCTACTCACCTCACTGTGCAGTGGCGTCAGCAAGAGGAGGAGTCGCCGTCCCCACCGCCGTGATCCCGGCCCAGGAGGGTATCCCGCTTGTGCTTGAGAAAGAGATGAGAGAGAGGAAAGGGGAGAAAAAGAGAGAAAGAAATGAGAAAATTATGAAGGGAGAGAATGAGAGAGAGGAAAGAAAGAAACAAATGAGAGAGAGAAGGGGGAGAGGGGGAGAGAAATGAGAGCTGGAGGGAGAGAAAGAGAGAGCGAAACAAATGAGAGATAGAGAAAGATGAGAGGGAGAGGGAGAAAGAGATGAGAGATGAGAGGGAGAAAGATGAGGGAGAGGGAGAGATGAGAGATGGGGGAGAGAGAGAGATGAGAGGGAGGGAGGGAGAAAGGGGGAGGGAGGGAGAGATGAGAAAGATGGGAGGGAGAGGGAGGGAGGGAGAAAGATGAGGGGGGGAGAGAAGGAGAAAGATGAAAGAGAAAGATGAGAGGGAGAAAGATGGGAGAGAGAGAGACAGAAAGAGGGAGAGAGACAGAGAGATACCTGTTTCCCATAGAAAACACTGGGAGCCACAAAACCTGGGTAGGCGTGGCTGAGGGGGTCATGTGACTGGGTGGGAGGGAGTGACGTTGAGTTGGCCACGCCCACCCAGGTTTTGTGGCTCCTGGTGTTTTGTTTTCTGTGGGAAACGGGTCCAAATGGCTCTTTGAGTGTTTAAGATTGCAGAGTACAGACCCCTGGTATAGTGGCTAAGGCACTAGCCTAGAATTGGGGACTGTGATTCTAATCCCACTTTAGGCACAAAACCACCTTGGTGACCTTAGGCCAGTCATTCTTTCTCAGCCCTAGGAAGAACACAATGGCAAACCACTTCAAAAACTCTTGCCAAGAAAACTGCAGGGAGTAGTCTGGAGCAGTTGCCAAGAGTTATTAACACTGACTCAAAGGCACACAAAAAGATAGAGTAAAATAGTGTTCAGATTTGGAAGACAAAACTAAACCATCTTGTTGAGTATCACTATCCAGCAATGATGTTCCTATCCATTGGTGTAAGATAAATATGTAAGTCACCAACTTATTCAGTATTACATTAGTATTCCAGATGTGGGTAATTCTGCTGAGAGTACAATCCAGTCGATAATTAGCAAACTTATTTGGGTTTAGGATTGCCCCATAAGGATTCAGAAATAGAAGTGTGGCACATGTTAGAAGACAGCAAGAAAAGAAATTTAGAGCCATACAAATAGCACATGACAAGCTATTAAACTAGTTTTTAAAAAAAAAAAAAAAAAGCTAATTTGGAACACACAAATCAATAATTTTATTTATTTATACATGACTATTATTTTGTACTCCATGATGGTGACAAAACTACAACTTGGTCTTTCCAAGCACTAACCCAGTTTGTCTTGTTTTGTATACATAAGACTGAATTTTAATCTTATCTTCCTTTTCAATCAAAAATTCAACTAAAGAAAACAAATATTTTGGCTTTCCTTTTTATGATATCTTGGGTAGACACATTGGTAGAGCACTAGCATAGGGCAACTTGGGCCTAACATGGAGTCCTACACTTATGTAACTATTTGATAATAAAATGATTTTTCTCAAGCTGTAAAGAGATACGTTTTGAAGGGGAAAAAGGCAATTTGGCTTCAGCTTTTAGTATGTAATGTTTGTGTTTAAGACTCAGATTTTGTGTGTCAGGAAGGAATTGATATTAAAAAAAAAATCCATTGTGTCTTAACTAAGGCCAAAGTGAAAATCTTAAACAGAATAATCCGTTTGAAACTATATTATATTTGTAATCGTAATATTTCTGAAATTAGAGCCCTGAGGATGATTCTTAGTTTTGGGAGAACAGGCAAAAATATGTATACTTATAAACCATTGAAAAGAATCTGAAGCAGGGATGGGGAACATGCGGCCGTAGATACTATTGGACTCTCTTCCACTTTAACTGCCAATCATCAGAGATAATCCAGAGTCATTTGTAGAACAGATTTTCTACCCCACTTTAGAACATTAAAACTGTTGAGCATGCTAGCTCAGGATCTGTAATAGGCAAGCAACTAATTAGCCCTTGACACATGGATTCCTCTTCCTCTAGACTGAGTTTTACAAGATCCTCAACTTCCACATGATATGCCAGGTTTGTATTTGCTTCCCAGAATGCTTTTCTAAAATAATTCTGGGATCCCTGTTTCTTTTTAATTTCTTTTGTATGGCATGCTTTTGATTTGAAAACAAGGTTTATACTATGCTTTCTTTAGCAAATGAACTATAGAGTGAGGGGAACTTCCTTCCTGAAGGACTTGGGGTGACAATTCTGGAAGAGAAGTTACATCAAAAAAGGGTTGGGCTGGGTATTATTATTATTATTATTTGCATGTATTTTGGTGTTTTGCTGGGTTTTTAAGGATATGAATGAGACAGGAACATAAACTACATCTGTTTCCACTCTTGAAATGACTCCAGTCTCCCTAATTTCTGCCACACAATGTTGATCTATCTGGGGGGTGAGGGTGGGGATAATTATGGAAATGAGCAAAATCAGATTTCCTTATCTATTTCAACCCATATTTGGTAACTGAACAAGAGATCTTGCTAAATGTTGGCCATTTTATTGCTTTGTTTTGGCAACATAATCTGAGTCCTGGACAACTGTGCAGTGTCTACCCCAATATATATACAAATTAAGTAACATGGCATGTGAGTAATTAGTGGAATTATGCTGAGTTGATGCATGTAGTCTGAAATTTGGCTCAATTTATAACCCAGTAATGCCTAACAACCAGTAACATTTCTGGCATCCATATTAGTATTGTTACCTCCAGACTTCCACTTAGTAGCATATTAGACACCAAGTGCCTATTTTGGAAACGATCACTGATTGATATAGATGAACATGCTAGGATACAAACTGTACATATAACCCATTATATAGTGATGATTATTCAATTTTCATTAGTTTTTAAGTGTTGGCATTAAACTTTTATGTGGCTTCCAATACAGCTTTGTTACAGATTGATAGTAGATTTTAATTCTTTTCTTTGTATGTCTATCTTAGGATTTATGACTGGATGCCCGAGCAGCCAAATATATTCCAGACAGAGCAGCTTGAACGACTGAAGAAGGAGTTACCAGAGCTTAAAAGCTGTGTGTGTCCCACTGTTAGCCACTTTAATTTAATTTGTAACTGCAATAGCAGTCTGATAAGAGCAAGAATGGCAGAAAGTACAACCGATTTCTAATGGACTCACAGAGAAAAAAAATGCTGTTTCACATGAAACACATGAATTTTGCTGAATATGGTAACGGACTCTGCTCATCTTGCATCTAAATGAAGCAATAACTCATGGTCCACTGTAGAACATTAAATGTTATTGTAATTATCAAATCTTGCTAAAATGCCTGAATAATTCTAGTTCTATGGATCTCATACATTTTAAGCAGTTTAAGATAGAATCTATGGTATTGTAACATATGCACCTAATTTCTGAAGAATCAGAAATGCAATAGTTATCTATGTAGCTAGGATCCAAGCAGCCAAATATTATTTTAAGTGATTCAAGCTCAGTCATAATAGATAATGTACTGTATAGTATTTTTTTCAAGTGGAAAAAATACCTCAAGTGCATGCATTTACACTGATGCATGCAACTATACAAATGTGTGCCATCACATTGCAATCTTTAGATTCTATCCTCCCATCCACCAATTTCCTTTGGGCTATTATTCTCTTCTGTTTATACTGCCAGACACAATGGTAAATAGTATGATCTCTTTAGCAACCCAAGGGTGAATAGCATCCCTTCTTCACTGTTTTTGTATCTAAAGTTTACTGGTGATCTGAATGTTGTAAATCAATATAAACCAAATTGCTAGTGTTTGATTCTGGGTTGAAAAAATTATCATTGTACTTAAATATTAAATGCACAATCCAAAAACCAGTGGGGTCTAAGTGTGATAATGTAGATGTATACAGCAGTCTTTGCGCCCTTGTGGTGCTACATGGTGCAAGGGTAGTAAGGGCTGAGTAAAATGCTTGCATCTTTGCTGAAAAACCACAAGCATCTGTGGATATAGTAAAATGAAGATTTTATCATTTCTGTATTCCTAGCCCAATAAATGTGATAGTGTTGTTGTTGTTGTTTTAAAACACAGTTTAATTGATTTTCAGAATGTAATAGGGTCATAGTCTTTAACCTCTAGCTAATGTACACTGTGTATAACTTATTCAAAATTATGATAAGAGTATTTGTCACATATTTGTTTGCATGTCTTTGAGCTCAGACCTCTCTACAAACTTCAGATAATTGAAATGAAGTTTTTTACCTTTGTATTGAAGTGTTAAATACATAATAAAAATTGAACTATAAATATATTTATTTTTTCTTGCAATGGCCAATCAACTTGTATGATATGAACCTTGTCACTGCTGTACAAAGCTAATTGATATTATAGATCAAATAAATGCAAGTTTGTATTACTAAGTATGAATTATTGCATAAATGGAAGTCTGTACAACCCAGTTGTTTAGATAAAGTAGTTTGTTTTTCTAAAGCTTTGTATTTGTGTTTATCCTCAACAGACAACATGTTCTTAAGGTCTGGGCACTATCCTACTTTAAAAATAAAAGCACGTTTTATACCTACATTCAGTCTGTCTTTTATTAATAGTTTGGAAATATTGTGAGTTTATCTAATATTTGCAACTGGAATCAACTGTAAGCATTAAGTCTTACTACTCAGTCAGAATTAATTTAAATTAATTATGTCATACATTCTTTTGTAGGAACATATATTTGAACTTTATCTGCTTATGCCACCTGTTTTTTACACCCTACATTGCTATTGTTCTAGATCAGGGCTGTCAAACTTGTGGCCCGCAGGCCGGATGCGTCATGCGCTGCCCACGTCCAGTTTAGCAAAGGGCGGGGGGGGGAGTCCCGATACGTCACATGACACCGCCATGACGACGCAAGTTTGACACCCCTGTTCTAGATGATAGCTGCTCTAAGAGATTCTAGCTATTTGGATCTGGTAATTTAAAAACTTGCTAAAGCAGGTTGCCTTGTGTTGTACAATCTATAATATTGCTTGATGTTAATAAGAAAATATGAATATATATAAAGAGCTTCATCTTGTTTCAGTCTTTTCATTAATGCTGCATTTCCTATTTGGACATGAGGGTATTCCTAATACAGACATTCTCCCTATAATCCATCTTGATCAGTTTTAATTTACATTTGCTTTCCATAACAGTTCAACATTTTGTTATGTTATTTTGTGAAATAGCATGTGTTCTGTGAGAATGGGTGCATCACTGGTTTTAGATAATACCATAGATACTGTTTCTTAAGGCCTCAATAATTTTCTGGGGAAGATTAATAAAGTATTTAAAATAGTATATAGGCGTGATGGCGAACCTATGGCACGCGTGCCCAAAGTGGCACATGAAGCCATGTCGCCTGGCAAGCGTGGCGTCGCCCGTTCCTCTTCCGGGTTTCTGTCGCACATACGCACGTGACAATCAGCTGGCCTTTGTGTGCGTGGCAGTGCTGGAAACTGGAAGAGCTGGTCTTCCATTTTCCAGCATGAGCATGCGCGCCGGCCAGCTGATCGGGTGTGTGCGCATGCGCACCAGAAACCCGGATGAGGAACGGGCGATGCCACGTGTGCTGGGCGACATGGCATGCGCGCGCTGGAAAACGGAAGTTCATTTTCCCCTGGGCAGCTTCTCTTCCTGGTCGCGGCCCAGATGAGTGTGTGCACGAAGCGCTCCCTTTTCGGCACTCGGTGCCCCGCATGCATGCTCCCTTTTTGGCACTCGGTGCCGAAAAGGTTCACCATCACTGGTATATAGCTTTTCTTGTCTTATAAAAAATTTAAAAACTTGTCCAAGAGATGAAAGTTCAAATGATTCTCTAGCCCTCAAGCATACTGTCAAGTAGAATTTGTGAGCTGTAGATTTGGTCATTATTTTTGAAAAACATTGTACAGAGTAGCTACAGAGTAGCTACAGAGTAGCACAGGAAGGCGAATAAAAATGAAATGAGGCACAGCACTCTAAATACATATTAAAACAATATGTGTTTCAAGAAATAAATTTGTCGTGCAGAATCTAGCTGTGTGAAATTAAACCAAAGCCTGTAACTTGAAATCCCTACTTTATTTTTAAAAATGTTTCATTTTATTTGCCTATGAGAATGTAACTTCTCTAGCTATTCTGATTGTTGTGTATGTATTACTTTCATCAAGTAATGCTTATACAGAAACAGAAGCACGCTCTAGACATTTCTGTGTCGCTGTATTCTTAAATGCTCATGAAGCTTTCCTGCTTGGTTCATAAAATTCAGTGCAGCTGATCCTGTCCTAACAAATTTTGCCTTTGTTAACATGATGAAAGGATATTCGGGTATCACATGCTGTTGTCTTATAGCAATATGCTATCATTTTATGCTTTTGAATGAAATGATATTCCATCTTAGGTCTCAGCCTTCTGAAGGTGGAAAGTGAAGTACAGGATAACTTGCTCACATCTGTATAGGTTCTTAGCAGATCTCCCTTCCAAACCTTTCTAGTTCTTGAATATGTTCACACCTTCTTTTCATTTTAATGGGCTGCTGCAGTGGTGGAGAGCAGGCAGTAATCTTATCCAGAATTTTAATGCAAAGATTGTCCCCCCCCCCCATTTCTTTTCTATTTTAGGTTTGAAAGCTCTTGGAATAGTATCTCCTTGTTCAACTCTACAAAAAAAGTTTGAACATGTTAACATTTTTCACTGTTGTCAATGAATAAGGTTACTGTGATAACTTCAAAAATCTGCAGAGCAGCTGCCCGTGTTTAAAAAAAGTCCTCTAAATTGTTTTACCTTAACTATTGATGGAAACAATCCAAATACATACTCATTTCAGAAATGAACAGGTCTGTTATTCCCACTACACACATATCCATATTTAGTCCTCTAAAACATTAGAATGTCAGCAAAAACAGTTTGTTTCCCAGGGGAAGGTGAGATGATACTTCTAGTAAAAAATACCTGGACTGGTTTGGAAGGCTGGAAGTCCTTCCAGATGACAGAACATAAGAAAATTATTTTGTCTTTTTTTACTTCCCTAAAGTTGCTCTTGAAGCAAAATTTCAGTCATCTTTTTGAATTGCAAATGAAAGCCAATTCTGTTTATTTTGCAGTAGATTGCTCCTGGGGCACCAAATTTTACAATAAAAACAACCACGTGTGTCTTACCCATTCAACTGTTTTCTCCCTATTTTGTGTAAAATTAGGAGTCTTAGAGGCACCTTTCTGACATTTCATTAAAAAGCATAAACCTTTGGGAGCTACAGTTCAAGTTCACCCGCTTGCCATTGGTTTTGGAATCCAGCTTAATGGTGACCTGAAAGACCTAAGTGAGAAATCGTGAGGAAGGCCTCTTGATTCACGAATGGCCACAACTGGTGCACACCTGAATCCTTCTGGCCTCGTGAAAGCTGTCTGAGAGATGTTATACAGTTAGGCTCATCCTTTGCTACTATCCTTTTCGAAAAAGGGGGTGATTCTATTAGCCTTGAAAGATGTGATGGTATATTCCAGTGGTGGGATTCAAATTTTTTTACTACCGGTTCTGTGGGCGTGGCTTGGTGGGCGTGGTGTGGCTTGGTGGGCATGGCAGGGGAAGGATACTGTAAAATCCCCATTCCCTCCCCACTCCTGGGGGAAGGATATTGCAAAATCTCCATTCCCACCCCACTCCGGGGGC
>QLTV01000974.1:5357407-5375605 GCA_003457575.1 Thermophis baileyi | reverse complement strand
GGCGGGGACGCAGGAGGCAGAGAATAGATGGGGGGGGAGAATAGATGGGGTGGTATTTACCGGTTCTCCAAACTACTCAAAATTTCCGCTACCGGTTCTCCAAACTACTCAAAATTTTCGCTGCCGGTTCTCCAAACTACTCAAAATTTTCGCTACCGGTTCTCCAGAACTGGTCAGAACCTGCTGAAACCCACCTCTGGTATATTCCCTCCTTGGGAAGCCATTGCTGGAATTTAACTGCCCTGGACAATTTTCATCCAGTCTCCAACCTTCCCTTTCTAGGGAAGATTGTCAAGAACATGGTATTCCTCTGGCAAGTTCTTCACACAAATCCCACCCCCTCCAGCTACATTTTTCCTCTAATATTTATGCCAACTTCTTGTGAAACATTGAACTAACCAGCCACAATTTAAGTGTTAACCCTGAAAATAGGATTCATCACTCCATAATTTGGATAAGCAATGAGAAGTACTGTATGTTGTTGAACAAAGTTCCTGTAGAAGTGGGAGGATTGAAAGGGAGAAAGAAATGAAAGGTTTGAGCACATAATACGCATTTGACATAAGAGGGCAACCAAACAGCAGCTTTAACTTTGGGTCTCCTGGTTTCTCTCACCCAATTGGAGAATTTCCAGGGGTAGTGGTTTTTGGTTGCTTGGAGTTTTTTAAAAATTGTTTTGTTTTGGTTAGTTGTGGTAGAAAACTGGTTGTCAAGAATAACAGGCTGCAGAACGTGTCCCTAAGCAAACTATTTTTAAAACAATGACATCAAAAGCATTCTAGCTATGACTTTCCCTTCCAGCATTCTAAGCAGTAAGATGATTTTTCCAAAACCTGATTCCTAAAATACAATATTTTACTCTCAACAGGGTTGACTTATGAAATTCCAACAATTCCAAGCTGGTGTGAATGATCTGATTACGACCTCTTGCGTTAGAAAACTCTAAGATGTTAATATGAGTTTTTAAAAAGGGCTGAAACAGAACAGAAAAGCATGTTCATGCATAAATTTTGAATTAGATGGGAAAATAGTTTGTGAGATTAGAGAGAGATTATTCATAATTGCTCAGCTGTACTATCTCATAGGGTTATTGTGAAGATAAAATGGGAAGAACTGTGTGTGAAAATGAGATTAATAACAGCAAAAAGAACAACATAATACAGGAAAAAAAGAATGACTACACCAATATATATATTTGAAATAATCTGAAGTTCTGTTGTTGAACATTTCAAATGAATTAAAATACATGCTTCTGGACAGAGGCCTAAAATAATACTATAACCAAAAATATATTTAAAAATAACCCATAAAAGAACAGTAAATAATTGGATGCAGAAATAGGCAATTATTGTGTTGATATTATGTATATGTAATCAATCTTTCAACAGCTAAAAGAGCAGAAGATACCAATATTCCTGAAACTGATGATGCTTCCTCAAAGCTAGTGAAGACAGTTTTCTTTGAGATTTTTGATACTAAATCCTGGATAAAGAAAACCAAATAATCTGAAAGTTCGTCAGTTTCTGTACAGTCATTAAAATTCTGGGCCAAACGAAACAATACTGGCATATAGTGGTCATTTGAGATTATCACTCTGTTCAAACAGCAGAATTATTTTTATTGGATGTTTTTAAATCATATACTATTACTACAATATTTTTGGGTTATCCTGCTGCCATTTGAGATTTTAAGCAGAAGTACATAACTGCAGACTGCAGTATGAATCACTGTGTTTCCTATCCTTTTTAGTCTCCTGCACAGCAAAGGCACACATATGTACTAGCATAACATTTAATTACTTTTTAGTTACTTATTCTGAAGAGAGAAAAGAAGAGGGACGTGACTTAGAGCACTAAAATATTTTTACAAGTTTTCTCTAATTTCTATTGAATATTTGGAACTGACAGAAAGCTAGAGAGCTAGTCCCCTTAAACTTGCATATGCTGTGCCATCCTCCCACTAATTAAATTATCATCCATGTCAAGTACATTTGCATCTAGTTTGGAGAAAGATTATTTGATTCAGAATTGAATCAAGCTATTTGGAAATCAAAACTCCTTGAAAAATGGGACACCTGTGGTCCTAAACCCTTTTTGTTCAGTAAGGCATTGCATTATTGAAATTCAGCAACAAAATGTTGAAAAAAGGGTGCACAATTCTTTGGCAATTCTTAGCACAAAACAGGATTTTCTAGCAACTTCCTATCATAAATTAACTGAGTTGGGTTGTTCAGATCAATTTATTTATTTATTTATTGAATTTATATTGCCGCCTATTCGCCCATGGCGACTCAAGGTGGCTTACAGAATATAAAACCACATTTAAAGCAATAAAACTAATAAAAAGAATCAAATAAATTAATATAGTATAATATAATAAAATCACCCCCCATCCCCCACCCTGGCGACAGCAGATCACATGAGCCATTTAATGGGCTCCATCCCGCTCTGGGTTCCCCAGGCCCGCTGGCAGAACCAGATCTTCAGCACCTTCCGGAAGAGTATTAGAGTGGGGGCCGTTCTAATCTCTGGGGGAATGATGTTCCAGAGAGAGGGAGACACCACGGAGAAGGCCCTTCTTTTGGGTCCCACCAGGTGTATCTCCCTCAGGGATGGGACCTGCAGTATTCCCTGCCTTCCCATTCTAATGGGTCAGGTAGATGTGACCAGCAAGAGACGGTCCCTCAGATAACCTGGTCCCAAGCCATGAAGGGCTTTAAAGGTGACAACCAGCAGTGGGTTGCTCCTGGTTCGGCCTGGTTCTGCAAACTAGTAGCGGTGGTGAGAGGCTCCGCCCACCCGCCTGAGACACTTCTGCGCATGCGCAGAAGCGTCCCCACTACTGGTGACAACCAGCACCTTGAATTGCACCCGGAAGCAAATCGGCAGCCAATGCAGCTCCCGCAGGAGAGGTGATACATGTGCACACCGGGGTCTGCACAAAACCATGTGGGGCGCTGCATTTTGCACCAACTGGAACTTCTGGATGCTCTTCAGGGACAGCCCTATGTAGAGCGTGTTGCAATAGTCAAGACGGGAAGTGACTAGGGCATGAGTGACTGTGAGTAGGGTCCAGGAGATTGTTGGTCCAGGAAAGGGCGTAACTGGCGAACAACCCACAGTTGCGCAAAGGTCCTCCTGGCCACAACCACCACCTGCTCTTAGAGCAGGAGTCGTGAGTCCAGGAGAACCCCCAGATTATGGACAGGGTCTTTTTGGGGTAGTGCCACCCCATCCAAGACCAAAGATGGCAATTCTCCCTGAGCCAATGAACCCCAAACCCAGAGCCACTCGGTCTTGCCAGGGTTTAGTTTCAACCCACTGCTCCCCATCCAGCCCCTAACAGCCTCCAGGCACTGCGAGAAGGAGGACACGGCATCATTCAACTCACCATGGGCCGAGACATACAGCTGAGTATCATCAGCATATTGGTGATACCTCAGTCCATGGTGGCCAGGGGTGAAATTCAGCAGGTTCTGACAGGTTCTGGAGAACCGGTAGCGGAAATTTTGAGTAGTTCGGAGAACCGGCAAATACCACCTCTGGCTGGCCCCAGAGTGTGGTAGGAATGGAGATTTTGCAATATCCTTCCCCCAGGAGTGGGGAGGGAATGGAGATTTTGCAGTATCCTTCCCCTGCCATGCCCACCAAGCCACGCCCACAGAACTGGTAGGGAAAAAATTTGAATTTCACCCCTGATAGTGGCAGATGATCTCACCCAGCAGCTTCATATAAATGTTGAACAGGAGCAGAGAGAGTACCGAGCCTTGCTGAACCCTGCAAAGCAGTGGGCGAGGGCTGGATCTCTCCCCTCCTATCAACACTGACTGAGAGCGGCCACAGAGGAAGGAAGTGAACCAGGATAGCACAAGGCCTCCCACTCCCATCCCTCAAAGCCACTCCAGGAGAATACCATGGTCGATGGTATCGAAAGCTGCTGAGAGGTCAAGTAGAGCAAGGATGGATGCACTACCACCATCCCTCTCCCGTCAGAGATCATCCAAAAGTTTCTGTCCCAAATCCAGGCCTGAATTCTGACTGGTAGGGGTTGAGATAATCCGTTTCATCCAGAAACCTCTGGAGCTCCCGCGCAACTACCTTCTCAACAACCTTCCCCAAAAAGGGAAGATTGGAGACAGGTCGGAAATTATCCAACTGGGTGGAGTCCAGCGATGGCTTCTTAAGAGGGTGGATCACAGCCTCCTTAAAGTGCTGGGGCACTGCCCCCTCCTGTAGGAAAGCATTAATCAACGCCAGAGTCCACCCGCCTGTCACCTCATGGGAAGCTTTCACAAGCCAGGAGGGACATGGGTCTAAAACACAGGTGCTTGCGCGCATATTCCCTAGGATCCTGTCCATTTCCTTGGGAGCAACATGATCAAACTGTTCCCAGATAACAGGACAAGAACCTGCCTCAGGGGCTTCCACTGGACCAGCAACCACGCCAGCATCTAACTGGGAATGAAGTCGAGCGATTTTGTCTTCCAGAAAATCTGCAAATTCCTCAGCGTGCCCCTTCAGGTGGACCTCAATCTCCTCCTTTCCCAGGAGGAGGAGGCTCACGTTAAAGTGGGTCGCTGGGCGATTATCTGCAGATGCAATTAGTGTGGAGAAGTATTTACACTTCGCTGCACGAATCGCCACAAGGTAGGCCTTAGTAGCAGCTCTTACCCGTGTTCGATCAAGTTCATCCCTTGTCTTTTGCCAGCGGCGCTCTAGACATCTCCTCATGCGTTTCATCCCTCTCAGTTCCTCTGTATAGCACGGGACACAGAGAGGTCTACAGGTAAGGAGAGGTCGCATGGGTGCAATCCTATCCAGAACCTTAGTCACCTTCCTATTGCAAACAGTGACTAAGAGCTCGGATGGACTGCACAGTAGATCTGCAGTTATAACCCCCAGCTCCTTCTGGAACTCATCCGGGTCCACTAGTCGACGGGGGCGGACCAATCTAATAGGTCCTGCCTCCCTGCAGGGGGGTACAGCCCTTGAAAAACTCAATCAAGGTAGAAGCCATAGAAACTATTAAAACAATCCTCAGAAATGCCATCTGTCTCTTTATGGAATTTAGACACTGCCTTACTCCAACTGGACTCTAGGAAGTTTATGGTTAGGTATTACCATAAAATAATAATGCAATATGATGATATGTATAAAACAATTTATAACTACAATACAACAAGTCTTCTAATAGAGGCAGTCCTTGACTTATAACCATTCATTTAGTGACTATTCAAAGTTATTATGGCACTGAAAAAAGTGACTTGTAATAATTTTTGCACACTTGCGATTGTTGCAGCATCCCTGCGGTCACATGATCAAAATTCGGACACTTGGCAACTGGAAACTATTTATGATGGCTGCAGTATCCCGAGGTCATGTGATCACCTTTTGTGACCTTCTGACAAGTAGTCAGTGGGGAAGCCAGATTCACTTAACAACCATGTCACTAACTTAATAACTACAGTGATTCACTTAACAACCATGTCACTAACTTAATAACTACAGTGATTCACTTAACAACTGTGGCAAGAAAGATCATGAAATGGGGCAAAACTCATTTAACAACTTTCTTACTTAGCAACAGAAATTTTGGGCTCAATTGTGGTCGTAAATCAAGGACAACCTGTAATGGTTCTGGAATTGCAGAAGGCCTTGCAGAAAAAGGGCCTGGAGTGTCATCCTTTACTTGGAGGGCAAATTCTTCCAGACGACAGGATCCCCTGCAGAAAACACCTATCTTTGAATCCCTCCGACTGTATCTCCTAATACAGTGGTTCTCAACCTTCCTAATGCCGTGACCCCCGGCCCGCCGCCGCGACCCCCGTCCCGCCCCCTCCCCGCGTGCGATGAATTGACAAAGGGGGCGTGGCACCAAGATGGCGGGCTAGCGCGCGCTTAGGCGACCCCTGTGAAAGGGTCGTTCGACCCCCAAAGGGGTCGCGACCCACAGGTTGAGAACCGCTGTCCTAATAGGTCAGTATTTGATGAGTTTTCTCTGTTCAGTTGGGTGGGCAGATTTTTACAGGAAAAGAAGGTCTTTGACATACCCAGCTTTGAGATATTAAAAACTTCAAAATTAGTGACCAGGTCCTTGAATTGTCTCCACCTGGGATAGCTATGGTAGAATCCAAATTGTTCCCAATCACTTGACCAATCTGGCACAAATTGGATGGCGGTACCACCCCCTCCACCGCTCACCTGGAAGGGGGAGTAGGTATCAGCTCTCTACCACTACCAGCCCCTCTCCATTATCTCTGAGATCCTCTGTCATCAAAGTTTGTCAATCCTAATCCTTCCTTCAACCACTTCTTTAGCACCAAAAGGTGAACTACTCTGAAGCTGCTAAAACACCTGCTTTTTTGAGCAAGGATGAGGTAAAGAGGGCCACTACCAATGCGGCAGGCCTTGCAACTGCAAGGTGCAGGCCTCCAGCTGATCCACCAGTCTGCTCTGTCCCCTGTTGCCATTCAGCATTGCCATCTGGATGTCCGCATCCTCTGAGAGGGTGGGAATCAGTGGTGGGTTGCTGCCGGTTCGGACCGGTTCTCCCGTACCGGTAGCGGAAATTTGCATCGGCTCGCCAAACTGGCAGCGATGGCCGGCTGTCCACGCCCCCGAACCGGTTCTCCGGTCACCGCGGCTGGAAAAGAACCCTCTGCGCATGCAAAACGTGCGCTTCCATCGCAATGCGAACCGGTAGGGAAGGTAAGTGGAACCCACCCCTGGTGGGAATCCCTGGGTGTTTGTTGCTCTGAAGGAGATAAAGAGGCAGGCATAGTAACCCTGCCGCCACCTGGGTGAGGGTCATGGCTAGCTCCATCACCAGCACAGCAGCACAGCAGCACAGATCTTACAATACAGAAACTGAGTGGCAGGACCTCCAGCCCAACTCTGCACACAGTCATATAGTTGACCAGCAGCGCTTTGACTGCTGTCATTCTGCCACCAGTTCACTCCTCAGTCCAGGTGGCCACATACACCAGTTCAGACCCAGATCTAATACTGGTCTCCAAGCAAGTCTTCCACCAAGCCACCCACAGGCTCTGCTCTTTATCAATCCCCACCCCTTACAATTTTCATATAGCCACATCAACACATTTATTCTATGGCCTACTCCAACTGCACTTTTGGCTTTGGAATCATTACAAAAAAAGTTATTCATCATGAAGTAAGGTAAGATTGATCTGGCAACTTTTGTTCTTGACAAATACATTTTTATCACACAGTTCTATATATTGCCCACTAGGGATGCATATAAATAAAAGCAGAAGCAAATAATGAACAATTTATCTAAAGGGCACATCTCACATCAATAGGTCCTAAACTCTTGATGGGACAGAATACAGAATAATAGAGTGGGAAGGGACCTTAGAGGTCTTCTAGTCCAACCCCCTGCTTAAGCAGGAGACTATACAATTTCGGACAAATGGCTGTCCAATCTCTTTTTGAAAAGCCCGTGATGGAGCACCAACAACTTTTGAAAGTAAGTTATTCCACTGGTTAATTCTTCTCACTGTTAGGAAATTTCTCCTTAGTTCTAGGTTGCTTCTCTCCTTGATTAGTTTCCATCCATTGTTTCTTGTGTTTTACAGGTAGACTTACAACCACAATTGAGCCCAAAATTTGTTGTTAAGTGAGACATTTGTTAAGTGAGTTTTGCCAGGTTTTACAATCTTTCTTGCCACAGCTGTTAAGTGAATCACTGCAGTTGATAAAGTTAGTAACACGATTGTTCAGTGAATCTGGCTTCCCCATTGACTTTGCTTGTCAAAAGGTTGCAAAAGATGACCACATGACCGCGGGACACAGCAACGGTCGTAAGTATGAACCAGTTGCCAAGTGTCAGAATTTTGATCACACGATCCCGGGGATGCTACAAAGGTCGTGTGAAAAATGATCATAAGTCACTTCAGTGATGTTGTAACTTTGAACAGTCACTAAACAAACTGTTGTTAAGTCGAGGACTACCTGTATTTGTTTCCTGTCCTTTAAGAAAGGCAAGGAGGTTCGGGGTATTCTGTATTTCGGGAGGCAAGTTTTTCCATATGGCACATGGGGGAAGCTACAGAAAAGGCAGAGATCTCTGTGTTTCCCCCCCACCCTCCACACACACACATACCCGCCAAACGAGGAGATAGTGAGTTACATAGTTCTGAGGGGGGGGGCGCTCCAGCCGTGTTGCCTGTGGGGAGAGAACTTCATGACGTCATAAAGGTGAATCCATTTGCAGGTTGCTCAGATTATACCTTGAATGGGGCGGGTGTTACAGCGGGGGCGGGGGCGGCAAACGAGCGGCGCCGCCAGAGGCAGGAGGCGGGAGGCGAGGAAGGAGGCGGAGCGGGAGCAAAAGGCGGATCTCCGCTCTCATCTCGCCTCCCTCTCCCCCCACCCCAACGCCGCCCTCTCCAGAAATCAGAGCATCGCAGGCGGCTGCCGTCTTTCCTCCTCCTTCCTGCGCGCCGCCGAGATGGACGCCTCAACTGCGGGCAACAAGGAGCGGGAGGCCTCGCAGCTCCTGGCCGAGGCCGAGAAGCGGGTCAAATCCTCCCAGTCTTTCCTCCGGGGGTTCTTCGGGTGAGCCAGCGAGCGGGAAAAGAGGGGCAGGGAGGGAGCAAAGCACCGCTATCCTCGGCCCTAGAGGAGACCTTCCTCGGCGCTACCTCCACACAGCTCTGGGTCTTCTGATCCGGGCGCCCTCCGCGCCCGCATCCTTGTGCTGATCTCCCCACCATCATCAACACACGGACGAAGGGAGAATTGCGGGGTGGCTTATAGGGAAAAAGGGCGACTCTGCTGGAATAGGGGCTCACCCTTTGGCTCGGAGCGGCACCGTGGAAGGGGCGAACCCGAGTCCATTAGGGCCGAAGCTTTGCGAGTGGAAAAAGAAATCTGGAGTTAATTCTACATACCCTCAAGGGTTGTAAATAAAAGGGGTTTTTTTTTTCCCCCCAGCGGCCCTTAATCTGACGTTGCCACCTGTCAAGCGTGGCTGCAGAGCGTCTGAAGGCGGGTTGCAGGAAGTCTGCGAAGTGACAGGGCACATTTGAGAGGTCTACAAAATGAGGACTCTGGTGAAATTATAATTGGGATTAAATGCAGCATACTTGTGGTCATAGGCATGGAGAGTTAGCGGAAGTCAGCGGAGGTAACCCTAGTACAGGTAGTCCTCGACTTACAATGGTTCGTTAAGTGACTGTTCAAAGTTACAATGGTGACAAATGTGACTTATGACTGTTTTTCATCGTTAACAACCTTTGCAGCAGCCCCATGGTCGTGTGACCAAAATTCAGATTCTTGGCAATCAGTTGGTTCGTATTTATGACCTTTGTTGTGTCCCAGGGTCATGTGATCCTCTCTTGCCACCTTTTGACAAGCAAAGTCAATGGGAAAGCCCGATTCACTTAACAACTGGGTTACGAACTTATCAACTGCAGTGATTTGCATAACAACTGTGGCAAGAAAAGTCATAAAATGGGGCAAAACTCACTTAACAAATGTCTCGCTTAACAACCGAAATTTTGGGCTCAATTGTGGTTGGAAGTCGAGGACTACCTGTATAGGTAAGGACAGTGAGAGGTGTAGACATGATGAAGCTGCCATCAAAAGCAGTGCTTAAGATGGCTCAAATGTTTTTTTTATTCATAATAATTAACCCTCTCTAGAGTTTGTTTTTAACATACAGCCTTAAAAATATACTCGGTGTCCTAATTCAGTACCTTCAGGCACGTTGGATTAAAGCTCTCATCAATAGCCAGATAAGAATTAACTATTATTAACATATATATAATTGCCTTAATGATATCAATGACTAACTCTATAAGTGTACAGTTTGGAGTTAAGGCCTTAATTATGTTGCCTGGAGTCTTTAAAAAAAGTTTTTCCCCTTCCATTCACTCATGTCTGATTCTGAGTGACTGCCTGAATAAGTCCCTGCTGTTTCCTTGGCATGGTGTTTCAGAAGTGGTTTGCCATTGCCTTATTCCTAGAGCTGAGAGAAAGTGACTGGCCCAAGGTCACTCAGCTGGCTTCATACCACGTTTTCTTTGAAGACGTTTCACTTCTCACCTCTGAAGAAGATGAGAAATGGAACATCTTCAAAGAAAAACCAAAAAGTCCAGTTGCCTCTTGGGGGGGGGGGAAGCGCCTTTGGGACAACCATGACCTGGATGACTGAAAATCTCCATAGAGACTTGTGTTGCAAATGATCTAAAATTTTATTTTCTACAGATTTAAGTTTGGCATAGAAGTTCCATTAGTCTGATTGGATTTCTTGTGTAACATAATCTTTGGGCTCTTCTGTCTACCATGTTTTCCCCCTATCAGTTGAGACTAATGTTTCATGAAGGCAGCAAAGTAGTCTGTGAATCATGAAAGCTTATGGACTATTACCGTATTAAACCTTCAATGTACTGTTACAATGCTATGCAGCTTAGCTACAACAGACATAAAGGCTATCGTCTGCAATTTGTCAGTAATTCCCTTTCATGGCACCTTGGGGATAAAAGAATGTCTGTTTATGGTTCTTCGTTGATCCACAATTGAGAAAACTAATAGATTGGTGAGTATCAGGAGGATGGTGTTTTGTGTGGTTCCTTAAAGTAGCAACATTTAGCCAAACCTCATGTGGACTAGAAGGTTAAGCAGGATTACGTCTGCTTTGCACATGGGTGAGAAGCCAGAAAATAGGAGGAGTATAGGTTAGAATGTGAAATCAAAATTCCACCCTGGAAGAAGACAGGAGCATAGCATTTCCATATTATTATTAATATTATTACTATTGTATGTTGCTGAAAAACTATATGGACATGCCCAGAAAGCCACCAGGAGTTCATCTTGAAAGAGAATTTGCACGTTTACAAAGTGGTTTATTAATCAAGCTATTAGTCTGGGATTGGGGAAGCCATATTTCATGACTCTGCTTAATCATGAAGTTTAGCAATCTGTCTCAAAGATCTGAGGTAAGATAAAATGAGGGGAAACATTCAACATCCCCCCCACACAACTGTACCCTCATTTAGTCCCTGAAATTGCCTAAAATTAATGCAACAATATTAATAATATTTAATAATGTTTACACAATTTGTTGGTTTCTAAAAGAATCCTTTATGATGATTTTATGACACCTCTAAGTAGGGAAAAAGAAGAAAAGAAGAAATCATATATAATTTTCTCTTTTTTTACCCGCCTTTCTCAGCTTGTCTATTAGGACAGTTCTCATATATAGCAACCGAGAACCCACTGTATTCAGACTGTACTGTCCATGACTTGATTGCTATTCCAAGTTGTAGTCCAAATTATGTGCATTAATAATTAGGGCTCTTCCTTTTCCTGGTACTGTAGGGAAAGCTTTTAGTCAAATCCCACTTAGGGTCTAAATTGGCATTATAATTTTACTTATATATCATTTCAGTTGCTGCAATGAGAATTAGGATGAGAATTTTTAATTCAAACTGAACACTTTCCGCATCTGCTTTCTATTTTATACATAGAAAATTTCAGGATTTGTTTTCAGATTATTAGTTGATTAATTATCTGGTGTCTGATAACCTTTAACTCTGTCTTTCTTAAAGGGATTAATGCTAGATAAATAGTTAAAGGTAAAGGTTCCCCCGCACATGCGTGCTAGTCGTTTCTGGCTCTAGGGGCGGTGCTCATCTCCGTTTCTAAGCCGAAGAGCCAGCGCTGTCCGAAGACATCTCCGTGATCATGTGGCCGGCATGACTAAACGCCGAAGGCGCACGGAGCGCTGTTACCTTCTCACCAAAGTGGTCCCTATTTTTCTACTTGCACTTTTTACGTGCTTTCAAATTGCTAGGTTGGCAGAAGCTGGGACAATTAACGGGAGCTCACTCCGTTACGCGGCGCTAGGGATTCGAACCGCTGAACTGCCGACCTTCTGATCAACAAGCTCAGATAAATAGTTAGTGCTAGATAAATAGCATAAATTATAGTTCAGGGCCCAATTATTTACCTGTATCTCAGTGTTTTCTTTCTTAAAAAATATACAGATGGAGAGACTGCTGGACTGGGATAGCATCTCTGTGTTTCTCATACATAATGTTCCCATTTTCAGTGCAACTGTTTCTGCTTGTTATACCAAAGGAAAAAAAAATAGAGAAAAATTATGGCACCAGTTGATTCATATAAATGCAGTGAAAACAAATGTTGGTGTTTTGTGATTCCGGGGGCGGTGCCAGTAAGCATTGTTGCTGTGGTTGACAGGAATAGCTGTAACTCTGAAGAAAATACTCCTCAGAGGTTGGTCTCTGTTGTTCTCTTTCTATCTTTCACCCTGGAAATGAATTGACAATGATAACTGGCACCAGGTGCTGCCATCTGTAAACTTTGATGTAGTCCATCCTTCTTGCATTTCCAAATTGCAAGTTCTTTAACGACTTGTCTTGAGATTTGGTTTTATATTGCTCCAACACATGAATATTTTTTTACTACAGTTAGTAGACTGCTGTGCTGTAGTATTTTGGAGAGGCACATTAGGGAGAGAGGAAGGGCAGGTAAAGCTCTTCAGGAATTTAACCTTCTTTCTCCAAGTCTGGAACTTGCCGTTCTTCCATCTACTTAAAACTGCTGAGCCCAGATCTTTTGATATCTTATATCTGTTTTGTGTAAAGGTTACGGAGCTGCTCACATCAGGAAGTAGGAAGCAGCCCATCCCCATTTGTTCCCCAACCTTTTCAGCCCAGTGCAAATGGGTTTGTGGGTTGATTCTAGCAATTTTCTTTGTGATTTTTGTCATTGTTGGTGTCAAGATAAGTTGCTCCAATACGTAGGAAGGCAATTTGTGTTGGAGCTGTTAGCACATACTAATACTTACATGCTTTATGCACTGCCTAACATATTTTACATATAGGATGACTTTATAATGATGTTAGATTTATCCATACTTTATTCATTTAGGTATGAATAAAACTATAGCTATTTACCTAAATATTTCTATTTTGGTCTGGTTTGCTGATAATATGTCTTAACTTCTCCTCCTCCTCCTCCTCCTCCTCCTCCTCCTCCTTCCCTGTAATATCGATTGAGGCAGCCTTTGCTATCTTATAACTGCTTTTTATGTCTGCCTCTTTTTATTACAATCTATTATTTCCATATATTCTATGCTCTTATTATTCTATGCTGTAAATGGCTGTAGTAAAGTTTAAATTCAAGGTATCATATGCCCACCCGCCTTAAGTCTACTTCTGAACAGATTCATCTGGCCAGTCGTAGGCATGAAATGAACTGGCATGGAAGTACTTTTGACCTTTGACAAGCAGCAGAAAATAGTTTATTTTGGCCTTGGTTAGGATTGAATGTGGCACTAATTTTAAATCAGGAAAATGAGAATTACTGTGCTGCCTTTGATTTGAAATGCTTTTGCTTAGCATATCTGGGGATGGATGGCTTTCTCCTCAACCCTCTGGGTTGAATATCAGCAAGTCATACTCTGCAGGCTGAGTGTGAGTGACAGGCAGAAGGAATTTTGGATTCTTAAAATAAGCCATAGGCAAATTGTTATGGCCTTTTGGTTAGGAAATGTAACCAAAAATACAATGTTCTCTTTTTTTAAAAAAACGCTCTGGTAGGGACTCTAGTGGTTTTAAGGCATATTTTACTAATAATATTATTATTATATTATTTTCTGGATATTTTCTCTTACAATAACCATAAAGCGGATTTGGTTCTGTCAGACTTCTTTTTTCAAATGTTTACTTTTAATTAGGTATGCATTTATTTAAATTCAGAAATTCTAGTTTGTTTTCCCAGTGATAACATGTGAATAACCCGCAAACTAAAAACATAAGTGTGAAATTAAAAAGGGTTGACAATGAAATAAGGTTCACTTGCACTTTAAAAAGCAATAAAACTAGTTGTATAAAAATGATCAGGAGGAGTAATTAGTTTTATGTTTATTATTTTAACAAAATGAGAACAATACAGGATGTATGTATATAGGTAGTCCTTGAATTATGACTATTTCTTCAGCGACCATTCAAAGTTATGGCGATACTGAAAGAAGTGAATTTACAACCCGTGCCCAAAGTTATGGCTGTTGCAGTGCCCCCATATTCACATGATCAAAATTTAGGCTTTTGGCAGGCCGCCTGCACTTAAACTGCAGAGTGCTTCAAATCCCCCCATCTGCCTATTTCCCCCCATCTATGTCCTTTTGGCTGCATCCAGTCTTGTGGGGCAGCAAGCAGCCCCAGAACCACATACCTCTGGGACTGTTTGCCACGCCCTGGGAAGCCTCCGCTCTTCCTCCTGTTCCTCAAGGTTATTCCTATTTCCCATCATATACAGAAGACGTTCATCTCTTTTTATGCTTCCCTGTAACAGCACCACTGAAGATCGGTAAAATTATTGCTGAAAATTAACATCATGGTTTCCTATCATTCTGAGCCAGAATATAACATATCTTTAATTAAAAATTATACAATTCATCATAGATAGCACCTAACTTCAATCGACTCTAGGTGGCTCACAGCATAAAAACAAAACAAGAAATGGTCAGCTCTTCGAGGAAGTCCAGAACAAGAAGCACCAACTTTGGGTACAGATAGTCCTTGCTTAACGGTCGCTTAGCAACCGTTTGAAGTTATGACGAAACCCTCCCCTCCCCAAAGGTACTTCAAGTTTTCTGATGATGGCACACACAAACACAACTCGTGGTCACATGACTGCATTTCGGGTGCCTTGGCAATCAACTCACTCTTACGGCTGGTGGCCGCATTCCGTGGTCACATGACAATTGGCTCGCTTTATGACTGTTGCAAAAAACCAGTGTTGTAAAATAAGATCGGTCATGTGGGTGCCATGACTTACTACTGTCATGAATTATGATGTAAATTACGGGCTCCATTCTGGTTGTAAGTCAAGGATTACCTGTATTAACACTAAATTTGTTGTAAGATTACAGTAAGAGAATCATGTCCAAAAGCACCTCTTCCCTTCTTTGCTTTTACTTTTCAGAAAACTGGGGAGGGTCCCTTCTGAGGTGCTTTCCTTGCCGCCTCCTATGGGCTGAAGTACCTTTTGTTGTCTAGGCTGCAGCTTTTCCTCCTATCTCCCAAGGTCATTCCTGAATACCACTACACAAAAATACAATAAAAAGAGTGCATATAACAATAAAAAGGTGGCCAATCCAGTGAATACCACAAACATATTATACATGCATAAGGGACTTCAACCACCATAGCCCAACAGCTGGAATAAGAACTGGATCTTAAGGGCCCTGTGGAAAACCATCAAGCAAGCAAGCTGCAGCTTCCCTACCACCATATCATATCCCATGCACACACTATAAGGTGGCCCATTAACTCTGTGTAATCATCATATCCCATCCATTCCTTCTCATCTTCTGAAAAACGCTGTGATTCTCTCATCAAAATTTGTGACTGAGAAAATACTTGTATATCTGCTATAAATCTTTTCCCCTCATTGTATTTTTATGGAATAAAATTAGGACTGTGTGCAGGTATACTTATTAGTACAGATAGTCCTTGACTTACAACCATTTGTTTAGTGGCCGTTCGAAGTTACAACGGCGCTGAAAAAGTGACATAACCGTTTTCATACTTATGTCCATTGCAGCATCCCTGTGGTCACATAATCAAAATTCAGATGCTTGGCAACTGCCATGTATTTATGACAATGGCAGTGTCCCGAGGTCATGTGATCACCTTTTGCAACCTTCTGAGAAGCAAAGTCGGTGGGGAAGCCCAATTCATTTTACAACCTTGTTATTAACTTAACCACTGCAGTGATTCACTTAACCACTCTGGCAAGAAAGGTTGTAAAATGGAGCAAAACTCACTTAACCAATGTCTTGTTGAAATTTTAGGTTGAATTGTGGTTGTAAGTTGAGGACTACCTATATAATGCAGTAGATGTTTATTTTTTTAATTTCCAGATTGGCAAGCTAACAGGAATATTGCCCCCGACCCCAAAGTTAGGATAAACTTCATTCTTTGTTTTTGTTAAATAATTCCAGTGATTTTTTAAAATTGTATAATCACCTTACAAACAATCTCATCTATAAATAGATCAGCTTCCCACTTAGTATAAATGACCAATTTAGCTTTATGGACTTTCTTAGTATCTTTACGTTCACTTGGAAAGAGGCTACTATAATATTAAAGCGCTATTTAATAGCAACTATGTAATGATGACTCTCATTTTTCTCTTTCTGGGAACACTGCATCTTGCCCAGTACTTATGTATTTATTTACATCCCATTTTTTTGCTCTAGGAGCTTAAGAAGGTTTTCATGGGGCTCACCCCTTGTTTTATACTTATAGCAGCAACTATATGAAGTAGGTTGGACAGAGAAGATGACTGGCCCAATGTTATTCAGAAGCTCTGTTGAGTGGGGATTTCCACCTAGCTCTCCCCCTTTCTAGTTCAACTTCTTAGACCTAATATTGATCTGGCTCTATTTTGTTAGTACTGAAATGGTAACTATCCCAGGTTCTCTTCTAGAGGGGCTCCACAATCCAGTTTTCTGCTGTGATTGGATCCATTCAAGTAACATGCATGTAACATGTATGTGTATGTGAGACCAAAAAAAAGCATAATTGTGTCAGGAGGGAATATTAGTAAAGAGTCAAAGGTCTCTGTGGCTTTCTCGGGTACTCACTATGCACAATTCAGCTTCCGATGCATTAACAAAACCAAGGATTGCAGTAGGCACTATTTATGAGGAACGGGTTTCTGTGTTGTTTATTCTGTCAACTTTTCTTTGTATTCTTTGAATATGTTTCATATTTGGCTGTTGCATAATGCAACTGTATCTACTAATTCTGTGTCTCCTTTTATTTCTACTAGAGGAAATACAAAGCTTGAAGAAGCATGTGAAATGTACACAAGAGCTGCAAATATGTTCAAGATAGCCAAAAACTGGAGTGGTATATATAGACATTTTTATCTTTATGAATATAAAGGACACTACAACAGGGGTGGAGGGTACTGCAATCCTTCAGATATTGTTTGACTTCAGTTCCCAACGCCCTTCAAGAATGGCCATGCTGATTGGAGCTACTGAGAATTGGGTTATAGGTCCCTCAGTCTTCCTGTAGAAAATTCAGATACCGTTGCAATAGCCGAGGGGATTAATCCAAAGTCATTGTCCTGAAATAACATGCCTTAATTGCACATAGAAGTGATCACAAGCTGGGGATTTAGCTGCTTTATCTGATATTTCAAGTTGTGACTCACTAGCGTTGAACTTTAAAACCCATCCATCTCTGCATACAGTAAATTGCCTTTCTCTGTTTTTCATTGATAACCCAGTCCCTTTCCCCCCCAAAAATGAAATAGAGTGATTCATGCTTTCTCAGAAATTATTATGCATACTGTATTTTCAACTCCGTGGTATACAAATTGAGGGGTGATATTTTCGTCATTAATTTGTTTTAAGTAAATTGGTTGCACAACTGTTAATTTTATTGAACAGTTCTCTTTTGGGTTGTCTTTATGAACTACTAATATATTTCTGAAGGTTTGCTATAGGATAATTAACGTGTCCCCCTAACAACAGAAGTCGCTGTTTCATCTAAATTAGTGATTCTCAACTAGCACACCACAGCACAAAGATATGCCATGGGTTTGTTTGTAGTGTGCCACAAAAAAAAAAAAAAAAGATCTTACTTTTTTCTAGTTTTTTGTGTTATATGTATTCTGCACTATCCACATATTCAATACAGTGCAGGTTTTTTTTTAAAGTTTAGCTTGTGAACCATGCCTTACATCAGTGGCTCCCAAACTTTTGGGCACCAGGGACCGGTTCCGTGGAGAAAGGTTTTTCCATGGACCGGAGGAGGGTATGGTTTTGTGTGCTGCCTGCATCCCGCGGATGGGGCTTCGCTTGTTTGCATGGTCCAGTTGCTGGCAAGCTGTGGACGGTGCTGGTCCATGGGCCGGGGGTTGGGGACCCCAGCCTTACATGTTTAAAAATATGTATTAATAATGTTTAAATCATAAATTATTATAAATCATAAATCATAAGATACAACACTAAATGTTGTATCTTATGATTTATGATGAATGTATTTTTATGATGACTATGATCATGATTTATCACTTACAGCTTTTATGTACACTGAGAGCATATGCACCGAAGACAAATTTCTTGTGTGTCCAATCACACTTGGCCAATAAAGAATTCTATTCTATTCTATTCTATTCTATTCTATTA
>QLTV01000974.1:5322743-5356101 GCA_003457575.1 Thermophis baileyi | reverse complement strand
GATATAGATATAGATATAGATATAGATATAGATATAGATATAGATATAGATATAGATATAGATATAGATATAGATATAGATATAGATAGATAGATATAGATATATATATACATACACATACATACATACATACATACATTAATTTGGACATAACATTATTATGCATACTTCAACGGAAACAGGTAATCCTTGACATACGATTGGTCGCTTAGTGACTGTTTGAAGTTCCAACAGATCTACCAGGGGGAATACTTACGAATTCAAAGTTCTGATGATCATTCCCCCCCCCCCCCATAGTCATGTGACCACACTTTGGTCACTTGGCAACCAGGCACATTTAGAGCCATTTGCAGTTTCCTGCAGTCACGTGACTGAGTTTTATGATGTATTTGCTGAGCATTTCAGCAAAACTGAACCATAGTGAACCATTGATCTGCTTAATACCTGCAGTGTTCATTTGATTGCGGTGTTCATTTAATGACCACTACAGAAAAGCTCATAAAATCAGTTTTACCACCGTCACGAGTTACAACCATTATGGGCAGACTCCATTATGGTCATAACTCACTTGTGGTATACTGGGCTTTTGGGCTTTCATTGCATTGGAATTTCAAGAGCTGAAGTGGTAAAACATAGAGGGCAACAGGTTGGACAATGCTGTTTAATGTACATGTCTCTTACATTAAAGCTCTAATCTGAACTGGATTTACACATGATGGTTACCTTTCACTGTGCGGTATCTGTTTTCTTCTTGTTCTGAATATGGAATGGGGCAAGCTCACAGTTATAGAATAACAACAACAATAAAACTTGATGCCATTCAAAAAGATCTGGAAAAGAACTTGGACACAATAGAAACAGACAAAATCACAATTAATGAATTATCAGATGGTAAACCACCTGCCTGTGATTCAAGAAGAACCATACACACGTATCTTCAATTTAAAGATAAGATTTTTTTTTTACACAGAAATTGTGATGGAAAGACCCAAGGGCTGGAAGACAGGTGTCAAATTCCTGCAGGTGTCTCCAGTCATGGGAATGGAGATCTCAGGTCCCTTTGAGTTTACCAAACAGTCCTTTCCAATGACCTACAGGTAGTCCTTGACTTAACGACCATAACGGAGACTGAGTTATGGTCATAAGTTATTGCGGTCATTAAGCGGGTAACTCTCAGGTGCAAAAGACCAAGTTCAATTAAGCTGATTTATTACTAAAGCCTATGCACATGAATCTTCTCAACTAACTGTCAGCACCTGGTTAGATAAGGGACAATGGCATTCAAAGGGACTTAGACTTTGTGCCTATATAGGGATTCTAGGCTGATCCCTCTTTTCACTCTGCCCCGGATTTTGCCATTCCTTTTTCCTTCTTTCGAGAAGTAAACACTGGAAACTGGCAAAAAAACCGTTGAAAATTGCAGCCTTTGACCGCATGATGCTACAAGTGGCTGTATAAAGGTGAGCCAGTTTCCAAGTACCCAAAATGTGTTCATGTGACTTGGGGGGTGGTGGTAGTGGTGCAGCCATCCAAACTTTGAAATTGGCTTGTAAGTACCTTTTGGGAGGTCCGTCATAATTTCGAACAGTTGCTAAGCAATTGGTCATTAAGCAAGGACTACCTTGCTTTCTAGAGAAACTCTAGAAACTAGAAATCTGTATCAAAGCATAGCATCATTAAAAGGCATTACTGTATAGGAGCAAAAGCAGAACAGAGCAGGGATGGGTAAAAGGTAGGTCTGGATCTGACTGCTGACTTCTCTATGATTTGCAATGAATGGGGCAACAAAGGTTTCTCACTCCACATTTTGTGTCCTTCTGTTGCCCAAAACTAAGCCACTGAAATAAAGAGAGGTAGGAATAATTAGGAGTGTTTTTTTGTGTAGAAAGACTATGAGATTTATTCCTCCTAAGCACTCAAAACAGAGCTTTGAATACACAATTCTTTCACTGGTGTATGTTTTTGCATCAGTTGTCACTTGGTGGACTTTGAGACTTCATCATAAAAGGAATGAATGAATGAATGAATGAATGAATGAATGAATGAATATCCTATAAATCTGCAGTCTGCAATGCTGGCAGGAAAAGATGAAGAAGGTTTGTCTTCAGCGGATGTTGCATAGAAAAATAGCTGAGAATCTAGTTGTTGAATGTGCTGATACAAACCGTCCACTTTCTTGCACTGATAAAATGATTACGTTTGGATGCCTGAGTTGATTGTATTCATTGTTTTCCTCCAAATGCATCCAATGCAGAGGCTATCATCTGCTTAAATGCTGCCATCGATATTTACACAGACATGGTAAGACACCCGAAGTGCTAGGCTGGGATTCCAATTTACAACCTTTCCTATTGGTGTTGTCATGAATTCAAATTGTATTCAGTCTGTATTCACTGCTTGCCCCCTTTCACATCGGGCCAAATTCTTCTCTTCTCAGGGCCGATTTACTATTGCTGCCAAGCATCACATTACTATTGCAGAGATTTATGAATCTGAGCTGGTAGACATTGAAAAGGTAAGCCAATGTGTTTATCTGAAAGGGTTTGGGTTTAATTCCTAGGCGTACTTTGCTGAGGTGCCATTAAATTTGGAAGCATTGAGGAAGCCTATCACTTCAGGTTTCATGGCTACTGTCCACATGTGTTTTCTTCCATTAAATGAAAGGCCCTGGTGATCACAGAGCTTCACTTTTGGATTTAACTCATCAATTCTCTCACTGTATGGATGTATAGTGAACGACATAGGAAAGGAATATTTTCATATGTGTATATGTGAAAAGTTTCCCGTTTGTTTTGAAAAACAACAACTTGATCATGCATTTACTGTAAACTTGCTAACACCATCCAAGATCTGTAAACTTGGATGCTGTTAGCATCTTAATATCTTAAAAGTGGTGTGGACAGGTTTTATCTCACTCCGCTGGGCGATACCGTGAAAATGTAAATCCCTACAGTAATACAGTAATGAAATGGCCTGAATCTGTCTAATCTATCACCACAATGTCAGAGTATAATGTTGAAAATGGATATGTTGAATTCTTTTTAGGCCATCGCCCACTATGAACAATCTGCAGACTATTACAAAGGGGAAGAATCTAACAGGCAAGTTTCCATAAAAGACAATCTTAGTGCTGATTGTCTAAATCTATATTCATTCTACTTTGTTTTGGGGTTTTTTTCCCCCTTGTGTGACCATGACATGAAATTTTATGATTCCCTTACTTACGCTTTAAAAGAACTTTCAGATCCTAAAACAACTTTTGGTTTGGCATTCTATTTGCATGACAATTGTGATATTAAAATACAGAGTTCAGAAATGTTATTCTCAAGATAATTGAAAATTGGCTAGCAAGAACAGAAATATCAGAAGATGGCTGTGTATGAATATCAACAAAATGAATCTTTACTCAAATAGGTCAGATCCTTTTAGCCAGAGTGCCACCTGACAGGGGTACGTTTTGATTTTCTTACCTGCATTTCTGTGCTCTTCAGTTCATTATGCCTTTTGCTTCTAGCTCTGCCAACAAGTGTCTGCTGAAGGTAGCTGGATATGCTGCCCAGTTGGAGCAATATCAGAAAGCAACTGAAATTTTTGAACAGGTAGGTACACTACCATTTGGTTTGTTAAAGGAGAACTGTAAATCAGAGGCATAGAGTACAAATTAATCAAAGCACTAACCTTTTTTTAAAAAAAGAAAGTTTTTTTAAAGTTTATTATTACAGCATAAAATACAATGAAAATAAAGATTAAAAAGGGGGGGAGTGCAGGATAAAAAAATTTAAAAAGAGGAGAAAAAAAGATGTTGACAAGGGTAAAAGTTCGTTCTCTGAGCTGGTGGGTTGGTTTCCGAACGTTTTGTTACCAGGCTAGGTAAATCTTCAGCGGAGTTTAGGGGATGTCAGTGTGGGTGTGTCTAGTGAGGGTCTTGTGACAGGTGAGTCAGACCCTCACTTGACACACCCACACCTGAAGCCCTTATAAACAGAACACTGACACTGACATCCCCTAAACTCTGCTGAAGATGTTACCTAACCTGGTAATGAAACGTTCAGAAACCAACCCACAAGCTCGGAGAACGAACCTTCACCCTCATCCTACACCCGAGCTACAGATATTCATCACTATTGCAAAAGATGTTGACTTCTGACTCTTTCCCAACAGTATAATACTAATACATTTACGACCTCAACGTTTTACAATACCTATAATTATTACAAGCCATTTCTATAACTATAAAATTATTAAATCTTCAAACTAAATTCTATATTTCATTTTTTCTATTTCAAGGATAAAAACCAGAAGCGATATACCAAAAAGAAACAAGACCAAATAAAATCTCTTTGTTTAAAGCAGTTTACATAGCCTTCTTAACCAAATCCAGTTTTTTTTCCCCTGTTGGGGAAAATGAGATATATTTCTATTTACACTTATTAATCTTTCTAAACTATCGACATTTATATTAACAAAAATCTATATAATCTTTCAAATTCTTTAACCTTAAAGGGAAAACTCTTTAACATTCATTTTAAGACATTAAACATTTCTTAAGAAATTTCATCTTCATAACTAAAATCAATTACAGGTAGTCCTCGAGTTACAAATGTAATGGAGCCTGCCCATTCCATTCGTAACCCAAGGATTCGTGGTAGTGAATCTCGTACCTTGAATGGGATCACTCCCTCCTTTTGCCCACGCATTCGCTAATTGAATGTGAGGCTCGTTAAGTGCACATGAGGTATTTCAGAGTGGGGAAGGCCATGGGGGGGCCTAGTGATGGAACAGACCACCTGCCTAAGACCACCCAAGGCCCCCCTGACCCACTGAAATACTTCATGCTCCCCACAATTGCTTCCCCCCACCCACCCAACCTGCCGCACTGGGTCACTTACCTTGTGAAGATCTAGCAAGCAGTCTCCTCTGCAGCCTCTCAGCCCTCCGATGCTCCATTCGGGCCTCCTCAGGCCTCGCCTGGCCCATTGCCAGCCAAAATGGAGCTTCCAAGGGGTGAATCCTCCCCTCCGTTTGTGCCTTCGCGGACCTCCCCCGACCCTTTGCAGGCCGAAATGGAGCTTCCGGCGGGCAGATCCACCCCTCCGACCTCCATTTGGGCCTCCGTAGGCCTCCCCCGGCCCGTTACAGGCCGAAATGGAGCTTCCATGGGGGTGGATCATTTTTTCAACTGGTCAGTTGGCTACATTCACTGGGAACCCAAAGCACTAACCTTCTGCAGTTTGCCAAGTAAAGCAACTGGACTGATTTTCTTCAAATTTAAGCCATCAGAGAAGTTTCAGTTTACAACATACATCATTTCAAGATATATGTGGAAAGAAGACCTGTATTACATGTATATGCATAATAATTCAGGAAAAAAAGATTTCTAGTGTTAAGAGTTGAAGCACGATTATTGCTTTGGGTAATTGGAGCCAAAGAAGAAAAGGGTTCTTGCAGGAAATAAATCATGGGAATTGTTATTATGCAGTATTTCCAATGTTTAAAACCTTCTGGGGTTATTTTTAAATCTAAAAATCCAGTTATCCTTACAAACTGCTTTAATATCTAGTTTCTAAGTTACTAGTATGAATGTAAGTGATGAAGTGATAAGAATGCCTGGCTAGGATGAAATGCTTGAAGATTTCTATTGCTTGTTGAGCTTTTGACAAGCAATAATGTGCATGAGATTCAATATATGTAAATCCCTATTGTGGGAAAATGTGTCATAAAATTAAAAAAGTATTTAAAATGTCAGGTCTTACAGAGAAATTGAAGGAACAATGTGACATTTGGGAACTTTGGAAAACCGGTCCTTTTGTAGTAGGAAAATATGTAGTGGGAAAATATCAAATATGAGAACAGGTATTCTCAAGGAACTAAAATATTGTTTTCAACCATGTTCTGCTTTTTCATACTTTATCAATTATAAATGTAATTTTTATCTCCCTAGATTGCTACAAGTACAATGGATAATCCATTGCTCAAGCACAGCGCAAAGGACTACTTCTTTAAAGCAGCTTTATGTCACTTTATTGTTGACGAGTTGAACGCGAAGGTTAGTGCAGGTTTTTTTTTTATGTACTACAATTATAGAGATCAGAATGCCATAGTATCCCAAGAATAAACAAAATATTTTATTAGTTATATACTATCAATAATGCCTGCTCTTATTGCATGAAACATCACAGGAGTTCTGCTTTCTAATCTGAGTACCCTTTCTGTGCATTCCTATGTAAACATGGCTATGTAAACATAGGAGTGCTACAAGAACGATAAGGTTGCTTTGTAGACTTGCCATATGACTTAGCTGACCATTTTATGTGCCTGTTAGAACCAGAGTTGTCATTTGCAAATACGGACCCATAGTTTCGGATTCAATACAAAACAAATCGATTCAAAAACAATGTTCCATGTTTTCATTATTTCAGACAATAGATGTTGGAATTGACAGCAAGGCCATATTTGCTGAAAACAATTGAATATGCTGGAAGTCTCATGTTTGACCATTGCGGATGTTTGTGTCACTATTACTTTATGGAATCTTCCAATCTAATACTAATGTGCAATGCAAATAATATTCACACAGTGCTGCATTTTGCAAGAATTGCAGTTCATGGCAAGTTGAGAATGAATTTACCTGCTGTGCAGGAGATGCATAGACAGAACTCAACATAAACTGTAGATATGGACTTCGTAGTATTTTTTTCTGAGCAGAAAAAAGCAGCTTGAGTGACTTTTAGTGGACTAATTGTGGGATGGGACAGGCTTACGCAATCTCTCTGTAGGGAGTAAGGAAGATGGCCTTGACAGAGATATATGCAAAGTTTTTTTTACCAAAGTGATGAGGGGTAAAACATATTTTAAGTCCACAATAGATATACCGTATAGTATTCAGAGGCAGCTCAGATGGACACCTCCCTAATTCACTGAAATATAAGAAGAAAGAGGAGATTCAGCAAAATCAGATCTGCAAGATTCTGTTATTATAGCCACTCTCAATAAAAATAATTAAGACCTCCTTGTGGATTTGATCCGGTCCACTTACGGTAGCCGACACTATCTTCCCTGTTATTCCTCAGGTGAAGAACATGTCATGCAGTTCCATTTCTGAAAAACATATTGGGAGGCTTTCTCCTCTTAAATGTGGTTTAGTGTAATCCTAAAATATCCCAATTTGTCACTTTATGGAAAGGCACATATGTGGCCACTCAGATTCATCAAAACATGTGACTTTGTTTTGAGCATAACCTGTGTATGTCATGCTGTTGAATGGCTATTCAACATGGCAGAGTTGGCTAGTTTTCTGAGAAAACATCTATTATGAGATAACACCTGTTTGATACGAAGTAAATGCAGTTGCTATTTTTCAGCTGGCTCTTGAGAAATATGAAGAAATGTTCCCAGCATTCACAGATTCAAGAGAATGTAAATTATTGAAAGTAAGTGAAACAGCATACTTTTTTTATTGTGTTGAAAACAGAATTGATGTATGATTGCTAGTCTTAATTAGAAGTATTATATTTATTAAACAGTGATGGAGGGTTATGGTAACACTGTGAAAAGAGAAGAAGAATGACCATCCCAATTTACATGTTAAAAAGTAACAAGTTATGTCTTGGTCTGATTTAAACATTAGCTATGTGAAATATCTTTCAGGTGTCAGGGTTCCAAGTAACACACCCAACGGAATCAAAACTCCAAGGCAGGCATATTCCTCAAAGTATAGATTTATTAGGCACGTCATATTGACACATCTGGGGAAACCGACTCTAAACCTATCAGAGTTTGTTGCAGAAAATTAAATCCAGAAAGCACACACAGGCAGACTGATGCAGCAGGAGTCATTTAAATAAGAAACTTCTTTATATACAAGAATAACAGATGAGTATTTACAATACCAGTAGCAGAATTCTTCTTTAACGTAGCAGCAGTTACAGGCAAACACACAGGCAGGAGAGAACAGTTAGTTTCATTTTAGAGTTCAGAGTGGACTGAGCCACGCCCAGCCTTCTAGCTTCAGTTTTGATTCTCTGCACAGACTCAGATGTGTTTAGCTCCCATTGGCTGACTTAGTTGCTATGCCTATTCATTGGCTGACCTTGTTACCATTGGCTCTCCCAGTTCATGAATATCTTAACAAAAACCCCCTCGGGTTTCCCCCTAGTTAAAAGTAAAGTTTTATTTTCCTTGCCCATACAATCCATCACATGGTCCAATCAGGTCACATTCCAAGGGTCACTTGGTCTCAGATCCCACCTCCTCGCACCTGGTGGGAAAGTCCTTGGTTCTCAGAGGAAAGAATTTTATTTTGGCTACAATTCCCCAGGTAAATTTTGGATGCAGGAAGGCAAATATAATTTAGGAGGCATTGCTAAACCAGGTGGACAAGACTTGTAAGTGAAATGCATGGATTGAAGGATAAAACTATTGAAAAGGAATAGGCCAGACAGAAGGGAAGAAGGAGTGGCATATGTGAAAACAGTGCCCATATATATTGAGATTCATGTATTTGAGTTTGAGGGTCCAGTCAAGAGCATTTTTGTGAAAATACATGGGAGGGGTAGCACCAAAGCTGTTAGGAAGGTTGGGAGGTATTACTATTAGACAATCCATGCAGAAGATCTGCTAAATGTCTTCCTGGACTAGTTTACAGATACTTAAGAGAAGAAAGGCATCATAATTATGGGAATCCTCAAATATATGGATATTTATGCAAAGCTAACAGCCAATACAAGAAAATGTTAATAATGGCTCATTGATCTTGCTCTCCGATTCATTTTTCAGAAGTTAGAAGAAGTGCCATTGGGATCAGCTCTCTTATACAGTATCTGTTTCTAAACAATAGGAATGAACTGAAGAAATAAAAGCAGTGGAGACCTTAGAAGGAAATGAACTTGTCCTCTTGTTCATAGTACTACAGAAAGAGAAATTGGAGAATAATTGAACATGCATACTAGAGATTTCAGAAGTTCTGGTATCAACAAGCTTAAAGAAGTATTAGGTGGGATTCCATAGACAGAAATCCTTAGTTCAAAGGGAGGTTATGATGGTTATGAACTGCTTAAAAATAAGATAGTGGAAGTACATTTGCACTATTCCACTGAAAGTAAAATGGGGAACAGCTTAGGAAACTATTAAAGTTTTATAGGATTTTTTTTATCAGTTTAAGAGTTAAAAGTGAGATAAAATAGATTATGATGATGATGAATAGACAGACAGACAGACAGACAGACAGACAACCGGTAGATAGATACAGGTAGGTAGGTAGGTACGTACATACATACATACAGACAGACAGACAGACATAAATAAATAGATGATAGATATAGATAGATGGATAGGCAGGCAGATAGACCATACCATAGGGATATGTTATGTGTTCATTGGCATGAATGTAGGTTAAGAGACTATACTAGATAGAGAAGTTGACAGCAGTGAACAACATGTCAAAAATATCTAGGTATCTTTGTGACAAGCTGAACATGAACCAAAGGCGTGATCAGTGCTATTAAAAAAAAAAAAAGCAAGCTTAGGCTGTATCAGCAATAGTATCAAAATAAAAATAAATTGTCCTGCTCTATTTTGGGGTTGGTCAGATACATCCTGAATATTGTGTTCAATTATGAGTGCTATGTTTTAGAAAGGTCTTTATAAATTAGAGGCTGTCTTAAAGCTGTTGATCTTACCTTTGATGGATGAAACAGGCTGCATGGCCATCTGTCAAGGATGTTGTAATTATGGATTCTCATAATGAGCCAAGGATTGCATTAAGTGTTCTCCAACTCTTCCATTCTACGATTTTAAGTTCTCTTTTGGTCTATTGTAGTTTCCAAGCTATACTCTGTTCTTGTTTAATTTCCTTTTCCTTATATTAAAGGAACTTTAATATACTGGGCTACTGTATAATTCCTGCTCTGGTAGGAGAGCACCTGAAGAAGCATTTATAGAAAAACAAAAATAATAATGTTGTGTTTCCCTTTTTGCTATTTCCGTGCTGGGGCAGCTTCTCCTTCCAAGCTTCATCCTCTTCCTTTTTCATTGATATGGAATCAATGCATAGTGGAATTGTCCTCAAGTAGAATTCTTGAATACTTTTCTCAAAACTCTGGGTTGGCACTGCTCATATCTTATCTGTAAATGCTTATCTGTAAATCTACTGTGGGGACCTCAGTATGATGAAGGTACTTTGTGGGCCTTCCCTTCATGCCTGAATCTTGCTTTCTCTCTGTTCACAATGAAATCTACAGTCAGCTGGGCTCTCAGAACAGGGTGGTCTTCCCCATTCCACTGCCTATAACTATGCCATTATGAGGTCACAATCTCTGAATATATATGTGGGAGTAACTGCAAGCACTTTAAGCAAGATATCAGATTCAATAGTCTGAATAGGACTTGGAGGGGGGGGAAGAATTGGATATGAATGGCTTTTTCTAGTTGAAGGCTCTCAATAATTAGATATTTTATAAAATGTCTCTTCAGATAACGCATAGTCTTTTTTCACTGTTAAAGAATATAGAGTTCTTTCACATACCCATCCTTCATAAAAAAATGTAGTAAAAAGATCATTTCTGCTGGTAACCTTGTTATATTGTCTTGCTAGAAATTACTGGAAGCTCATGAAGAACAAAATTGCGAAGCATACACTGAAGCAGTAAGTAGATCTATTATTTTAATTAAACTTTTGAACTCAGTTTTAGATAAGAAAAATGTTAACTTTTTGTCTCATGAGCATTTTTGAACCACAACCAGGCAACTGGTGCAATCAAGCAACAAAGGCATCAAATTACAGTCCAACCTGAAGCACATCTAGTTGGAATTCAGTAGGTCTTAGTTAAATGGGTATCAGATGCACCCTCAGTAAAATTTAGTTTCCACTGAAAGCAATTGGCTTTGAAATTATAACTAACTCATTTCACTGATTTCAAGGGAGTTAATTTGATTTGAATCTATCTCATTTGACTTGTAGAACTTGGAGTGAGAGGATTATGTACAATATTTTGATGATGATACCATCATACTTTGCCTTGGTATTTAAATTTTCTGAATAAATTAAATTTAAATTTTCTTAATCAATTAAATAAATGGTATCCGTGCTAAAGTAGGGCCGGGCATGTTGGGAGATCCATTTCCAATTGCTACCTTACTTCATGGAAAATTCATTGTGTCGAAATACTCCACTGTCTTTTCTCAGTGGAACATGTATACTCTCTGGTTATTAAGGGTCATCTGATTAATTTCTGGGCTATTTAGGGTTGAATGGGGAGAAGAACTTGGGATTGTGTGTGAATGATTGCCAGGAATCATGAGAACTCAAATTGTTGGGGGCAATATGCTGACTCTGTAAACCGCTTAAGAGAGGGCTGTAAAGCACTGTAAAGCGGTATATAAGTCTAAGTGCTATTGCTATTGCTATCATTCACTTACAGCCTCGGAGGGAAACAGCCTTGTAAGGAAGGGTGCAGTTATTCTGCAGTGGTATTTGTCAGCCTGCTGGTGGCTGAGAGGAGAAAGCTGGAAAACTCTGTTCTTCCTCAAATAGCCCATTATTCTTCTTGGGTGCTTTGTATTCTAGGTGGTCATAAGAACAGGTGTGACGCAGTCTCACTCCTCCCCCAGTAGGAAATTATTCTTCCAAGTGGGAGGTAAAAAGGAAGCTGAAAAACTTGACTCACTTGCAGGGTTTTTTTCCACCCCAGATTCTTAAAGCTGCTCAAATGAGTGCGTTGGTGGTGTTGAAAATGGTTTTGCAATATGCACAGTTATTCTTTTCTACTTACTTCTAATTTTGGGTAACTGAACGATGGTCGTATATTTATAGTTTTCCTCTTGGGCAAAGTTCTTAAAATCGCAAAAAAAGAAAAGAAAAGAAAAGATGTGAATTCTGTGCTGACGCTACATCACCTGATCATTTACCTCTAACTAGGTTAAAGAATTTGATTCAATATCCCGCTTGGATCAATGGCTCACAACCATGTTACTCCGCATTAAAAAGTCAATTCAAGGAGACACCGACGGGGACCTAAAGTGAACTGTCTGTGCAGCGTGTGGCATTGTGACTTGTCTGTTGAAATACCCTGTGTCATGGCCAAGGATCATTATGGAATATATGATCAATGCTTTCTGCTTAATTGACTGGTGTCTTGTTTAATATCCTGTTGTGGCTCATTCATTGTAACTGTGAACATGAATTTATATTGTTTTTCATTTCTGAAGGAAAAGCTTATGGATTGATCCTATGCATGTTTACTCAGAAAGGCAAGTCCCACTAAATTCATGGATCTTCCTCATAAATGAGCATAGGATTGTGTAAGTTAACTCTGAAGTAAGTTCTCATGAAGCCATATTGAAACCAGTCAGTCCGCTGATACTAAATTATATTCTCATGATATGGGACTCCATAGCTTTTGTCCTAGAAATAGTGTTTTTCAACATTATTTATTACAGGATCACCACAAAAGGACACCGCTTATTGTATATTTTAAAATATTAACCAATATCACGTTGTTCACATGTGATTTGCACTACCACAGGTATAACACAATGAGTCACAACACTGAATAGCACTGAGATGGTAACCAAAATACAAGTTATCCTTGCAGTGCAATCCCAAGCATGATTCAGTGGAACAAGATTGTGTGACGTTTCAGTGATGTTTCATAATTAAGAATAAGACCCAAAGGGTGGCCTTAAGGGATCCATTTCTACCCGCTTTCTCCCACTTCTGCAGATGCCTTCGCTGGTGGTCACCTAACTCCTGTCCCCCTGGACATTTCCTGGCCATCAGAATTATGTGACAGAATGTGTCATTGAGGGAATCCTCAAAATGACATATTATAGGGCTGTCTCATCTGCCCACAGCAGCATTGATTGTAGCCCACTCAGTGCCCTGATCTGGAGGATCTTTCAGAGGCAATCTTTGAACAGTAATCAGCTGGAGCAGAAGACCTCTGTTTTAAGTGTGGTGAGGTGGCTGCACCAACAGGGAGTCACAAAGTGACTGGGCTCCAACTTGCTGCCCAATTCGTTCTACTATCTGAAGTAGACTTTCACAATGGGACTGGAGTTAGCCCTGTAAGTCCCATTTTGAGCAAAGATGCTTTGGGTTGCACTATAAAGACAACTTGATTTCTAGAGGGTATCCTCAACAACGTTCAAATTATAACCTTGTGTTTATTTTGATGACAAGAATGTATCAGAAAAGATTATTGCATATTATAGTTATCATTACTTGAGACGAGTGAGGATGGCAGAGTTCTTGAAACCAGGTCAGAAGATCTGGGACAATATGATCCACCATCTGTAATAAACAAGAGAGTAGATTGGAATTTATGTGAATTAATCAGTTGTAGCCCACTCTGTTTTGGAGCTGCAAAAATTTTGATCGGGGTGCATGTGAATATATGATCTGGAAACTGAAATTATATAATTCCAGTTGAATTGAAAAGAAAAATGAAAAGACCCCCCCCCCCCAAGAAATGCTCATTCCTCTCCCCTCTCTAAACTGGGATAAACCTTTAATCTATGAGAGTGTATATTTTATTTGTGACAAATGACACAGGGAATTGTTGGATCAGATACTATTTATACTGTTCACTTTCTGTCAATATGAATCTATATGTGATTGTTTCAATAGCTTCTGGTAAAAAAATGCCATTTGTATCCAGACAGTGTGCATGGGTAGATATGTATTGAGTAGGTATGTGAAACTACCGAATAATCTCGGTCTGAAATAAGTAACAGTGAGGAAGTATAGGAAACAAATTGTTTGTCCAAATTGTTTTTCTCATGTCTGGTCCACACAGAATGAAGTGATGGATGCTTGGTATGATAACGCTGACTACTATAGCAGATGAGAAGACCATACATGTTGACACTCCTTTACATACAGATTCCCTCAAAGGGAAAATCGGCACAGCACAACAGTCTAGAGATAATTTTTCTCTCCACTGGTCTTGGGTTTTGCTTTTTGCATCTACAATGGCATCTCACTCTAAAAGTTTAAAGACATACAGGTATTCTGTCTACCTTCTGCTTTTCTGTTTTGTCAGACCTTTGACCTACTTGTCATGTATTTTACAAAGAGTGTGTGTACGTGTGTGTGTGAGAGAGAGAGAGAGAGAAAGGAAAGAAACAAAGAGAAAAAGAAGAAAGAAAGAAAGAAAGAAAGAAAGAAAGAAAGAAAGAAAGAAAGAAAGAAAGAAAGAAAGAAAGAAAGAAAAAGAAAGTCATTCTCAGCTCTGCAGGTGACAGTCATCTGAAGAGGTTTACACTGTGGTCCTATAAGGACTGAATAAGCATATCCCTGTTCTTATCATTGGCTTTCTCATGTTGTTGCTGCTCCTCAACATTGTTAAAAAACAGTAACAAGCTGCTCTACCCTCAGCTTTAACAATATTTGTACCCTTAACTTCCATTCACCTTATACTTTTGGCTAGGAGAGTATTTCACTAGTATTTCTCGGATGGCATTGGCAGTGAAGCATAGATGATAGAAGGAACAGAGGCAGCCAGTGGATAATAGATGTGGAAGATAAGACATATATTTATGATATGAGTGCCATACAGGTTAATCTTAGGGGCTTAGTCCGCTGCAACCCACTCAAATGAAGTGAGTCTGGATCTAAATAGGGTTCCAGTGGAAGATCATTAGACAAACTATGCTCCCTAGCATTGTAGTAGGAGAAGGAAGATTGACCTATAGCTTTTTTTTTTTTAGTTTTATACTTGACATACAAACACATGTATTATTTAATTAAGCTATAACAGAATAACAGAGTTGGAAGAGACTTTGGAGATCATCTAGTCCAACTCCCTGCTTAGACAGAAAACCCTATACCATTTCAGACAAATGGTGGTCCAATCTCTTCTTTAAAACTTCCAGTGTTAGAGCATTTACAACTTCTGGAGGCAAGTTGTTCCACTGATTAATTGTTCTAACTGTCAGAAAATTTCTCCTTCGTTCTAGGTTTGTTCTCTCCTTGATTAGCTTCCATCCATTGCTGCTTGTCCTGCCCTCAGGTGCTTTGGAGAATAGGTTGACCCCCTCTTCTTTGTGGCAACCCCTGAGATATTAGAACACTATCATTTTCATTAAACTAGACATATTCAATTCCTGCAATCGTTCTTCATACGTTTCAGCCTCCAGTCCCTAATCATCTTTGTTGCTCTTCTCTCTAGTCTTTCTAGATCTCAACATCTTTTTTATAGTATGGCGACCAAAACTGGATGCAATATTCCAAGTGTGATCTTGTCAAGGCATTATAAAGTGGTATTAACACTTCACATAATCTTTGATTCTATATCTCTGTTAATGCAGTTTAGGACTGTTGGGGGTTTTTTGGTAGCTGCAGCATAATGGTTTACCAGTAAATAGAAGGTGGCTATGCCCAGTCAACTTTGCCCAATATGAAAGATCTAAGCAGTGTCAGAGCTGCTTAGTGCTTAGAAGGGAGACCATAGTTATAAACTAGCTTGGGAAGAAACCCAGGAAAAAGGAATAGGAAATTATTTCCTATTTCTTTCCAAATGAATCATGGAGGTGTTCAGTGGTGATTGAAGAATTAATCTCAACTTTATTGGTATCCCTGAAAATTATTTGTTTAACGCTTTTTGTTACTACCACTTTTCTGCACCATGTGTTCACTATGTTCAAATTCATCCATGTGCTTTTGTTAAAATAGTTCATTAGGCAGTCTTCTCAGGCATGAAGGATCCCAGAGCTATAGAAGGGTCTGAAGTTTGCTTCCCAAGGTCAGAAGAACAACGCTGGCATTGGAAAGCAAATGCAGTATTAGGCTCTTCTTCCTTCTCTCCTTATCACTATCTGTGGTTGGTGGTTTCCAGTGTAGGAAATCCCTTATGTTGGAAAGGTCTAAAACAGGGGTGTCAAACTCAAGGCCTGGGGGCTGGATCCGGCCTGCAGGGTACTTAGATGTGGCCCACGGGGCCACCCTGGAAACGGCAAAGGACTGGCCTGTGGTGCTTCTGCCAGCGAAAACGGGCTCCCAAGCTCCGTTTTCGGCTGCCACGGTCTCCTGCAACCCTCTGCCAATGAAAATGGAGCTGGGAGTTCCGTTTTCACTGGCAAAGGGTTGCAGGAGGCCATGGCAGCCGAAAACAGAGCTCAGGAGCCCGTTTTCGCTAGCAGAGCACTCGGGCCACCACAGGTGCCGACAGGCGTGACGTCGAGCTGGCCACGCCCAACCTGACCCCTCCACCCGTGGTCAAACATAACCCTGATGCGGCCCTCAATGAAATCGAGTTTGACACCCCTGGTCTAAAAGCATTGTGCAATTAGAGTTGGGCGGGGGTGGGGGGTGGGCAGGGGAAGAACCATCCAGGAATAAGTTTAGAGAGAGATGCAAATGCATCTCCCGTTTATTTCTACCTTGTTGGAACTACATCATTGGGCATGTTGAACTGTCCCAGTCTTAACCCAAAATTATATTTTATGTCATTGATCAACTGAAAACATTTACTCGAAAGCAAAACAGCCTCTTTGAGTTCTGCAGGGCATTTTTTTGGAATAAATGGCTCCGGTTTCCTAAGCTCAATATGGGCACAAAATCAAGTTCGGATTACTTTCCAGTGTACCGAACAGAATTTCCCCACACTGTGCAGTGTGATCTTTTTTTTTCTTTACCAGAATGCTAACGCCAGCGCAACTCACTTTGTGGGGCCACTCACTTGTTCTGTTTGTGTATACGTGGCCGAGTTGGTTGGGCTCACTCCTCCCAAACAACAAATGCCATTTCTTTAAGCTAAAGACAGTTGTTTGATGCATGCGTATGTTTGGTGTGCCAGGATTAAGACACGAGCCAATGTTAGCAGTATTTAGAACCATCGCTTTAGGTTTCAACAAAAAGCATCACCTGGTAAGCTTTGGAAATATTTCAAATAAAAATCCACCATGTTGTGAAATACTCAGTGTTGAAGAGATACTGTAGACATGCTTATATTCAGTCACTGACAGACTACAGTCACAACATACGTAGTAATGCATTGGTAATATAGTTTAGAAATCTGTGAAATTTTCCTGGATGCACACACAGCAAATTCATTATTGGTCGTTTGTAACATGAGGTATAGAAGTGGCATCACTTGGTCAATTCTCTTGGATTTTTGTCTTAAAAGCTGGAAAATACTACTCTCTGAAGCAGCTGTAAGGTTGCAACCACCCAAGTTCTTGGCATCATCTTTAATTGAAGGAGCTGTAATTCAATATACCGAAGATTTCATCTGTTTGCATTGTTTATTGTTGGCAGTGTCATTAAACTTGTTTATTACCCACCATGAAGACAAAGTGTGTTTTTACTAGTCCTGTATTTTTTCTCTTCATAGGAGATTTGTCAGGCTGGTACAATATCGTTAGTAGTACAACTAGCAAATAATTCTCAGAGTTCTGCAGATTCAGATTTGAATGCTAAAACGGAATTGGGAGCATGCACGTAGTATATATCCCAAAAACTTAATACAGCCAGGATTTTCTCCAGAGTCATGTGACTGCCCTTTGCAGATGATACATGAACTTAAGAAAAAAAATGTGTTTGGTTTAAGGTATTTCCTGCAGATGCCAAGTGACCCCCGTATCACATTTTGCCCTTTAATTCCAAGCCTAGCATATTATTTTGGTAAAGAGGAAAAAAAATACTCAATAGTTGAAACAATTTATGACCCCAAAAAGGAGTTACTTGTGAATTATTTCAACATAAAACACTCAAGAGTTGTAATTGCATTTTCTCTCTTCACAAGATTTGTAGATTTCGAGTTAATGAAAAAGCCTTTACTAATGCAGTTACGCAATGGTTTTAATAGTTGTAGCACCTTTTGGCTTAGTGGGCTGTATGAATCAGTTTAATCAGTAACCATGAGTAAGCAAACTAAGCATGAACAGCCTCAAAGTATTCTAAATCCAACCAAGTGTGGTTTATTCAATTACCTTTGCTGAAACTGATCTTAATTTAGCATGAAATAGCACACCAATGTGAACAGATGCCATTTCAACACTTTCAGCACAGAAATTAGTAATTAGCAGGTAGGACTAGGTCCCTTATGTTCCTTTCTAATTATAACAAACTAAAAATTATCCAGTGTAGCTGTACCTTGCAACACAGTAGCTGGTTTTACTTTAAGACCTAAGTGGCTTACAGATCCTTCTGTAATGGCTGAATTCACACCAAAGAAACCACATTATGGCTTAGCATGCTGTGAAAACACATCCTTTAGTAGAGAGCAGTTCCATTACTTTTGAACACAAACATGAATGCTTACAGTGCATGTAAATTACATTTACACATTACTCAGCCTTCTGGATCACGATATTTTCCAAGAAATGTAACTTCTTTCTCTAAATAAGTAACTTGCAAAAAAGATGGAGTTCTTTCATTTTTTAATAAGGCCAATTTATTTAAGTCCATCTACTTTCACATATTTATACAGTATAAAATAATGATCCCTATCTATTGGTACTTAAGGTTGAAATATACCCTACAAATGTATTGCAACTGGTCATTAAAATGCAAGTCAAAAGGAGCACATGGTATACAAAATAAATATGTAAATATAACCCCTGGATAGTATTTCTAAAAACATTCATTTTACCAGATTAAATAAAAACAGAAGAAATGACATAAAGCTCTTACTACAGAGTTTACCTTTAAAAATTATATATAGGAACTTTTTATTGCTTTTCCTTCTAAACAAATAAAATATTAGGGCAAGAATTTGAAAAGCTAATATAGCAAAGTTGGCCTAAATTATTCCTCCCCTCTACAAAGTGATTTTGAATTTGATGTAAGGAAAGAGGAAATTTTGAGGATACACAACTAAACGAATCCAAAACTTTACCAAAGGATACAACCAATATCCAAAATCGGATCCAATGCGGGAATAAATCAACTTTGAAAAATAACGGAGTAAAAGCAGCTGGCATATTCTCTGAATCCACAAATGCCTTGAGGAAAATAATATCTTGCATGCCAAGATTACTTCTGTGAAAATCCTGTCCCTTAAGACAAAACAATTGTGCCTCTCTCAAATTTACGACATTCTTTTGTCATAAAGAGTGCAGGGCCCAACACACACATCACTAGTTGCATCAATTTCTGAAAGGGGCAGAATATTTAAAAAAATGCCTAAAAAGATTGATACTCAATGTCATGTGAGCAGATTTCCACTTTTCAAATGGGATTTGTTGTTTTCTGCATCTTGTAGCTTTCTTAAAGTTGCTGCATCTTTAAGGTTCTCATAACCTTCCAAAGAAAATTTGGGAGTGCACATGGAATGACAGAAACTACAATGCTTTAACTTACACCTTAGTTCCCCAATGTAGAAAGACACCACGAACACCGCAATATACGTGATTTGGAAAGAAGCATTCAACATGTTGGTAATTTTTTAAAGTCTTAAATAATACTAAGGATGGTTTCTGAATATAAAAATTAAAACCCAGAATACTAGCAAATTCAGGACATAGGTGGAATTTCAGATTCACATAGGCTTTGGCACTTATTTCCTGATTTTAAAAGTAAAAAGGCACATTACTGATGCTTTTTGAGTTAAAAGTTTTCATCTCCACAACCTGTGTGATATAGGAAACTTACTTTCACATTTAGAGCAACTATTTTATCTTGGTTACACTGCATGGTCTCTCGAGCTATGAGCACTGAAACATAATTGGGTGAATCTATTTGTAAAAATCTACAAGTTTGCAAATAGTTCTATCTAAATTTCTGTTTTGCATTGCTTAGAATGTCAGCCCAGATTATAACTTAATTTGCCACAAGAGATGGAACTAGTGTTTCATGCAAACATAAATCCAAAGCAGGAAAATTACATCCAGAATATTTCAGGCACCACTGACAGAAATCTGATGATTTTAACTTTCTTAATTCAAAATATTAATATAATGGGGAAAAGCAAGGTAATTTACAATAAATTATCTACAACAAGATGTACCATCTTTGGGGGGGAAAATCATTTTTAATATCTTGGAGCAATCTGTTCTACGAGAATCCTGCCCATGAAATTCTTCAAGATATAGAACACTCTTCTCCATATGCAAATACCAGTAAGTAGAATACAGCAGCACCTGGGAAATAACTTCTGGGGGGCAGGGAATGGGGGAACCAAGAACCATGTGCAGTACCTTCTAAAGAGAGATTCTGGGCAAAGAATGTGCAGTAGTGAGAAGACACCTAGATGGATGCAATCAAGATGATGAATTTATAAAACAGGTTGGGGACCTATAAATCTCTAGATGTTGCCAGATAACAATTCTGAGTTAGTCTCATTAATACGAATGCTGGTTGGCACTGTGATCTGTAATTTAGCATTATCTCTGGAAAACTGTCAGTTCCTTACCTCTGTAGTAGACATCACTATCATATGGACAGATCAGTAGGGACTGAAGAAAGAGAGAGCTAGCAGGCTTACCTAGGAGGGAATTTAGCTCTAGAACAAAGCTTCTGCAAATTTTTTTTAAATCTGTTTCTAAGTTCCTCCCCCCCAAGAAGTAGTCTGTCATATTCATTACATTATTTTAATGTAATCTCCATTCCTTTTACAAAGCTAAGTCAACATCCAAATTGTAGGGGCAAACAAGGTGGTTTTCCCCTTTTCTCCCTCTGTGTGATTGTACACATCAATTCTGGAGAATACCCAAAGCATTGGATGCAGATTTTTGACAGGTGCAAAAGGGTTACATGAGGGAAGAGAAACCCAGGACTTCATTGCAACAGCCAAGGGACATAGTTGGATTCAAATGGTGATTTTCCTGAATTTCATCAGAAGAGCAGTTCTGCAGTTTACAAAAACAGTGATAGATATTTCCTACTATCTGAGATTTCTTTGAAAAAAATTACACTGCATAAAGTATTGGACCCAGAGAGAGATTGTGGTACAGTATTTCACATTCTTCTGCATACAATATGAAAACAATGTTAAATAAGATATTTTTTTTTAGAAAAGGAAACTAACAGGATATAATGCCGAGAAGAAAAGAAAAAGAAAAATCTGGACTCAAACAAAACCTCCATTTCCTTTTATAGTGACTGTGATCTGGACCCTACTTTACATAATCCAGATAAAACATGAAAGACCACTTTTCTCTTTGACAGATGGGTTAAGTACTGACTTCATCCATTTGAATTCAACTAATTTGGGTAGAACACACGACTCTAACAGCACCTTTTTACAGGTCACTGTACTACAAGAGTTACACAATATAAAGTAACTTTTCCCTTGTGGAACTTCTCCACTCAACTGATGGACCTATTCCATGTTTACCAAGTTGTGAAGAGGCGGTTGAAGTGAGTCTGTCTGGGTGTGCAACACTGTCAGATCATGCAAAGCTGTAGCTATGGGGGCTTCTTGGGACCCCACTGCAGGCCTCAATTTACAGTCTGTTACAGAGGAAGATCCATTTTCATGCCCAGCAGTCATGCTTTCTTGAACAGCCGTCAAACTTTGATAGTGCCCATTTTCAGAGAATGACAGCAGCTTTTCTGATAACTTGGGACGAGGTCCATCGTATTCCTCATCAGGAAGCTCAGTCTTATGGTCCTCGTCATTCTTTGAAGCACCTTCAACAACTACAAGGAAAGACTTCCAGGGTGTGTTCTTATCATGAATCTATTAAAGAAAAAAGATTACCCATACTAAATCACTCATTCTGGATTCTACAGCACTTTCTGTAGTCTGAAGGGCTGTAACAAACAAACCCCATACACAGAGCTTTAAACTCTGATACAGTATGGAGGAGATTCTTAGTTAAGTAATACCGGTAGCTAACCTAGCAGTTCTTTTTTCATCGCCCAAATACAGCAGAATATTTTGGAGAATTGGTTTATATTCAAGTAACAAAGTCTACACTAAAGAAAATTTAGAATTCAGAGAACAACAGTGGCAATTAAAATGTTGAGATAGCAAGAAGCGGGACACATTTTTCCCAAGTGAAGGGAAGGTATGAAACATTACAAGCAAACTAAAAATAATCTCAAGTATTAAAACTTGCCTGTGCATTCATTTACGTGTAAATTGTTTTCTCCTTCAAGGGAAAGCTTGTGGGCTTTTTGATGGCAAAGATCAGGCTCTATGTTTGAAATTCTGTATCCCATTTCGTAATTGTGTTGGGATGACTTTTTGTGGATTTTCAAAACAAAAATCAAAATTGTCACTGTAATTCTGAAAAGCCTGCTTTGGCAGATGTCACCAATCAGGAACCCAACAATCCAGCAATAAGGAAGGTATTTCATTCAAAGGAATGGAAATACCCTCTGCTAATATGTGAAAGGTTCCCATTTTTTTTAATCTGCATAAACTGCTCATCCAGTTCTTACTCTAATCTCATTGTCCAAGGCAACCATATATATTATATTGTGGGATTCATACAAGGTAACCTTTCCTATCCTTTAATGCAACAGTAACATGTAACTGGAAGTACACAAAAAGCGATTTTCACAGAAGTGCCCATTTTCCCTTACTGAGGTGTGACGCCGAAGAGTAGACTTGTCAGTAAATGTCCGCCCACAAGCATTGCACATGAATGGCTTCTCTCCTGTGTGGATTCGATGATGACGCTGCAGTGCATTGAGTTGAGTAAACTGTTTGCCACACTGATCACAGCAGTATGGACGCTCACCTGTAAGATAAAACACCTACAGAAATCAGGGGAAGTTTTGCCAATGAAATGCAGGAATAACCTGACTGAAAGCTTTGGCTACACTGCCACCTTGCTGAGGTTGCTGTGCTACTCAGCATGTCTACACCTCCAATTAAAAGCAAAAACAAAATGTTACCAATTGGAGATTCTTTTCAAAAGATGCAAAGAATATTAGCTGGCAATGCAGTTAGAATGCAATGAAATAAATTCTTATATACTTTAAAGAGGAAAATGCCTAAAGGTCTGAAGAACATAATTTCAGGGAATAATATATGAAAGCTAAACAGGAGTTGGAGAATTTGCAGGTATGTAAACACAACACTAACAACCCCAAATTGTTAAAGCTATAAAAAGTAGCAGGAATCAGTGAAGATCATAAGCAGAGAAACAGGTTTATAGATGCACGTATTAAAAAAAACCTGAAGAAGTAAACAAAAGTGGACAAATTTTACTTTTAGGAAGTTCAGTCAAAAGCAATCAAGTAGAGGAAAACAAGACAAGGGGAGACCTATTATTTTCTGAAGAGTTCAAAGTATAAAAATTAGATTCAAAGACATTGGGAAGAAATATTTACAGTGCTGCTTAAAAGTTTGCGAAACCATTTGAATTTTCAATATTTCTGCATAACCTAAAACATTATCTGTTCTTTACATAAGTTCTAAAACTAAATAACAATACCCCAAGAAAACAGTCAAAAATACGAGATCTGGAATCTCAAGCTACTGAAGATAGTGTATGTTTCTAGATTGTGTGTGTCAGATTCAAACAATCTTAAATATTACATTTGAAATAATTATTTCTAACAATCGATTTGAACTCAGCTACAGTTTGTTTTAAATAAGAGATAACATCAGTCTGATTCATAAAGCCACAAATGATGATTTACAAAATCACTGTGATTGGCTGGGCAAAAACCCAAGACAATATGGTATAATTCAGTATAGTAGTGAATTCAGGCTGAAACACAGACAATCTGGTGACCTGGCAGATAGCACTATGGAAACCTGGAAATTGTAAAAGATGCTACCATCAGCTGATAAAACTAAGAGCTACAAGAGGATTGGCATCAGCTAGCAAGAAAACTTCAGAGAACACTCTTAAATTTCCCCCCCCCCCCAAAAAAAGTGTTAAAGCCAAACATTTTCCTAAATTGTTTCTGTAGCTTCCTACCTGTATGAACTTTGATGTGCTGATAGAGTGAATTCCTCTGCGCAAATGTCCTGAAGCAAACTTCACATTTAAAGGGCTTAGATCCAGTGTGGATTCGATTATGGTGTTTCAAATACTCCTTGGAGGCAAAGCTCTTCCCACATGTCTCACACATGAAAGGTCGCTCTCCTAGAGCATAAAGGAATTGGAAGGAAAAAAGCAGAAAGACTTTTTTTTTTTTACTGATGCCAAGTTCAACCTTCACACATGAACATGGGTTTTTGCACACAAGGCAAACTTCTGCTTTGTCTGTTATAGTTATAGAAAACCAAGTTCTCCCTGAATATTTTATACTGACATCTCTACAAAGTTAACATGGCCAAAAAGATTTCTCTGAAATGTATCCCATAATTAATGATGGATGAATGAAAACTTTTTATAGTCAACATTTTTAAAAGTATGAAATAAAAATACTTTGCAAAACAGTTCTTAACTTCAGAGTGACATGTAATTAGATTCATTAGATTTTTATAGCGGCTACAAAAAGCCTATTATTATCTCATACTCAAAATTACTGTAGGATTTAAGATTAACATGAGATTGAGATAAAACCACAGCAATATTGGATATTGGATCCAACTTGCCAGTTAGCTAATGGAGATACAGTTTGTACCAGAGGTGGGTTCCTACCGGTTCGGACCGGCTCTATAGAACCGTTAGTAACGTGGTGGCCTGGGTCGCTAGAACCAGCAGCGACCCAGGCCTGCCACGCCACCGAGCCGGTTCTCTCGGCGCCATAGGTGGCGCCATCTTGTTTTTTACTTCTGCACATGCACAGATTTTTTTTGTACTGCGCATGCGCACGCGCCCGCACCTGTGACCCGCCCGCGCGTCGCGTCCCTGAGCGAACCGGCAGTAAGAAAATCCAGAACCCACCCCTGGTTTGTACATATGCTTGATTACGGAGTTATTAAGAATAGCAAGGTTGCCAATACATATCCCTTCTTAACATAATAATATATTGTGGCATTTCCAACAGCACTTATTTTTCTGTGCATTGTTTTAATGTAAAAAAAAAAAAGGAACTTATCCTGGTCTTGCTGGTTTAGCAGAATCTCATTAATGCTACTAACGTAGAAAATAAGGCTGTTTTCACATCATACAATGAACTATGAACTAGCCAACTATGGTTTAGGCTAGCACAACTTAGGAACCTGTCCATAAGCTTTTAATGGTTTCAGGTAAAAAAAACATCTATCCAACTGAGTTATCTGAGTGAACTAGGATTTAGTTAACCATGGGACAACACTTTATGTGAACAAAAGATATCCTTATTGGCTAGTATAATTATTTCATGGTTTCCTGCTAACAGGAAAATCTCTAAATAACAAATCATAACATTTAACAAGATATAATAACAACCTACTCTTATCATTTGATCGGTTTTTTGAAAATGGAAAACTGAATTTCTATTGATTCCAAAAATAGCTGTGAGCCATATAGTTCTGAAAAACAGACTGGACTATCCAGAGTAAAGGTATACAACCATTTTTCTAAACTAATGAAGACCAGATAATAATTTTAAATTGACAAAGAATAAAATTTGATAGCCATTGATCTTCCAGAACATTAACCTTAACCCCCAACAGCTCTTACGTATAGTAATAACATACATCAAAACAGATTATATATTGCACATATCAGTCACTGAATAAAAACAAAAACAAAAACAAAAACTGGAGTGTAAAAATGCAGTATTATCCTACTACCTGTATGGCATCTTTTATGGTATATAAGCATGTGATTTTGTGTAAATCTTGCTCCACAATCATTACAAACAAATGGTTTTTCGCCTGTGTGGATTCTGAAATAAGAAAATAACAACACAAATCAAGACATGTATTATATTTGCTCCTCAACATCACTGAGACATAAGTCAGTGGATAGCAATCAATGGCATTTACTAGGATGACTCTTAAGATTTCCAGTCCAGAATGGGGATCTCTATTACTGACTGGGAAATGTAATACCTAGCGTATCACTTGTGCATGATGTGCTCAATCCAACAGGTAGTATGTACATAGATGTCTTCTATGCATATACTTTTGCAATTGAATGGCAGGGTGAGATGACCTTTCATATTAAAAAGACTTTTTTTAAACAAAATTCAGAGAATAAAAGTCTAGGTGTAAGTCTAGGTATACTTCCCCTCAAAAGAGAGAAACCAGAAATAAATTTCAAAACGGACAAGAGAATGGTCAAATTAAAAGTTATTTTCTTAAAATCAAAAGCAACAGTGATCTAAATTAACCTGCAATAAAAAAGGAACAAACATGATTAAAATTTAACTTGGGAAATGAATCACAACTGAAAATGCCTTAACTTTCAGATTAATGTCTTTTTGCATTTAGTACCACAAATATTGCAAATACTGCAAATATTTCAGTTTTCAAAAGCTGGGAAAAATTACTTATAGAAGCTATATAGCAAATGCATTTTGATCCCCTTAAACAAAAAAATACTAGTACATGTGGATTATAGGTCATTTCCTCTCCGAGTCCAGGTAGTATTTCATACTCTGCCCTTAAAATAATGATTATTCCTGAATCAAGAAGCATGAAGGACCAAAATGTCCCTATAACTTTGTAATCAGATTTCACCACAGATATCTGCTTTAGGAATAGAGGTGACGTATCCAAACCCCATTAAATTCTCAATTTTCTCTCCTATATTACAAGGGTTGAATGAAAAGCAAGGCTTCCGATGTTACGTAAGTTAACAGATGGCAATAAGACTGGTGTACTAGACGTTGGATATTTCCTTCAGCATGTTTTTTTCCATTTTGTAAAATGGAAGCCTGCTGAGATTGCGCTTTAAGTTTTGATTGCCAAAGGAATCTAACTGAAATTCACAACAAATGTAGATTGTTTGGGGTGATTATTGCCTTGATGTGCCTACTCGGCATCACTGAGCCAAAAAAAGGTACAGATGGGAAAGGCTGATTTGTATAATCAGGAACAAAGTACCGTAGATAACCTATGACAGCAACTAGCGAGCCTCACATGAGAAATGATAAACAGATCAAAGAGAGTTGGTGAATCAGTCAAAGGGACACAACCATAGCATTGTAACAGGAATGTGTGGGTCAGTCACATTACTGATATACTTCAATATATCAGTAATGTGACCCACATTACATGCAAGATGTGTTCCTCTCATGCTGATAGCAAAGACAAAAGCTTTCAAGGGTTGAAATTTGCCAGCAATCATTGTCATATTGTAAGAATGAAGATAAGGTAAAAATTTCTTCACTGCGTTATGAGCGTCAGTGAAACATGGGCTTGTCAATGAGATTCCGAAATGAAACATCCGGTGCCTGGACTATCATTAAAAAACTTCCACCTTGGAAAAAAAAATTCAAAACACAGCCTTTGTCAGGAAAACATATAGTTAGCGCTTTTCAGTCTACTTATGTGGTATTATTTATGTGGCGTTCCTTGAACCTAGCACCAATATCAGCTCAAAATGCCTGGGGGAAAAAACGATTAAACAGAGTTTGGAAGTGCCTTTTTCTCACCTTCTATGTACAGGTAGTCCTCGACTTACAACCACAATTGAGCCCAAAATTTCTGTTGCTAAGCAAGAGAGTTGTTAAGTGACTTTTGTCTCCTTTTGCAGCCTTTCTTGCCAGTCGTTAAGTGAATCGCTGCAGCTGTTAAGTTAATAATACAGTTCTTAAGTGAATGTGGCTTCCCTATTGATTTTGCTTGTCAGAAGGTCGCAAAAAGTGATCACATGAGATCCCAAGACACTGCAACCGTTTATAAATAAATGCCGGTTGCCAAGTGTCCAAATTTTGATCATATGACCATGGGGATGCTGCAAAGGTCGTATGTGTGAAAAATGATTGGAAGTTATTTTTTTCAGTGCTATTGTAGCTTCAAACAGTCACTGAATGAATGGTTGTTAAGTCGAGAATTACCTGTATTCCTACATCTGAAAGTCGGTGGCATACATCTTTGTTGAGGTGCTTAGTCCCAGCATCCCAGCCAGGAAGCCATGGAAAAAGCCATTCAGCTATGGTTCTAAATCCTTGCTTAGCTAAGTATACACAGCTTTCTCCTAAGCATGCCAACACCCCTACCCGACTCTTTTCTACTTGCACAGTCTTTAACTGTTCCATTAGGTAAGCACAGCTGCCTATTTCATTCAAACGTAGAGTTTTGCATTATGATTATCTTCGTCCAATTTGTAACCAATGGTTTGAAGCTGAATTGTTTTGAAATCAGACTTCACCCATAATTCCCAGTTTAGGCAAAAGAATAAATCAGGATCAGTCAAAACTAAACAGATTCGGAAATTCTCCTCAATCAATGCAGAGATAGCAAGAGACTACGACTAGCCAAAAAGGTTACGTTCATTTATGTCACGCTATACAAAAGCTTAGTCTAGCCTGCAAACATGATGAAAGTTTTGCATATCCCTTACATGTATTATTTTATTTGCCCGGCTATGACTGAAAAGGACTATACAGCCAAGCACAGGCAGAAATATCTCTTTCTTAAAGACCAGTCCAATTCCTTGTCTTTACCAAGGAAATATCATTTCTACTCTAAGTAATATTAGAAACATACTCTGGTTTCTTTTCAGAAGAAAAGAAATCTAGCCAAAAGTAATTAGAAATGTTCAATCAGGACCCTCAAACTTCCACGGAGACAATGTATCTGCTTGGGATACAGCCAACTAAAGAAAGTCTGTGCTCTGAATGTTTAATATGGTAAACTGACTGCCAACAGCACTGACTATCTCCAAACTCGTGTCAAAACGAGAGGGTGAAAGAATTGTAGTTCTGGCAGTTCCAGCCCGCCCATCTGGAGAGCACCAGAATGAGAAGGCTGCTTGAGAATAAATACCCCTGTAACCCTCCTGACAGTGTTTCAAATATTACCTAGACAAGGTTTAATTGTATGAACTGGTTTTCCAACATGTGACAACCTGCTACAATTCTCCTTCTTAAATTTTACACAGTATTGTATTTTACCCAAGTCAGTCTGTGACTCAGGGGTGAAATGCTCCCGGTTCGCTCGTACCTGTTGGTCGCCGTAGAACCGGTCGCCAAGGTAGCGCGAGGCGCCGCCCACCCGCCTGGATGCCATTTGGGTTCTTTTACCCTCTGCGCATGCGCAAAGCGTTCTGTGCATTCGCAGAGGGTAAAAGAACCCAAATGGTGGCAGTCCGGGCGGGTGGGCGGCGCCTCGCGCTACCTTGGCGACCGGTTCTACGGCGACCGACAGGTACGAGCAAACCGGGAGCATTTCACCCCTGCTGTGACTGGAATGTTGTTGTCATTCCCACAACACGAGCATGTTAATAATCAGGACTCTAAATGTTCTCTGTTCTTTAGTTAAGGCATACATTTATTCCAATGTATGTTACGGTGGCTCAGGAGCATTTTAGATTATGGCCGCGATCTACCGTTTCAAAGGAAAACCCCCTATTACTGAACCCGCCAGAGAGGAGCTCCAACCTATTCATTATTTTTTTGCCCAGGAAGAAGCTGCCTCAGGGAGGGCATTAGCTTTTTGCCCGGAGATTTAGCTTACAAGGCCCGTCCCGTCTGTTCATACCTCATGTGTGTTTTAAGTGCCGAAGGCTGAGAAAACTTAGCCTCACACTCTGTGCACCCATAAGGCTTGTCGCCTGTGTGTGTCCTTTCATGAAGCCTCAGGGCCGTTTTGGAGCTCAAACCCTTTCCACACTGGAGGCAGTGATGACGCTCCCCACCACCCTCATGAACCTGCAGAATGTGCCGCTTGACGTCCTTCTTGCGCTTGAACTTCTTACCACAGAGCTCACATGGGAAGTGGCGCTCGCTGCTGTGGACGTGGCGCTGGTGGCTTTTGAGGTTGCACCGGTTGGCAAAAGTCTGGCCGCAGGTTTCGCAACGGTAAATGATTTCGGCTGCGATGCCGTGGCTCTGCTTGATGTGTTTCAGAAAGCTCTTCTCGTAGAGGAATTCCCGCTCACAAGTACTGCAAGTAAAGTTGCCACTGCGGTTCTTTTTATCCTCCTCCAGTTTAGTCAGGTTTTCTTCCCGGTGGTCCTCAGCACCATCAGACCCTTTCTCCTCTAACTTCACACTGTTCACCGCTTGATCTTTCTCCTCCTCCTCCTCCTCCTCCCCACCCTTTTCACGGGGGCCCTGGTCTTTGGAAAGCCAGCTCTCCTCCACAACAGCTTCAGCAAACTTCTGTTGCTCTCGCAGGCGCCTTGTGTACTTCTTCTTGGGTATCTCCACAAAGACTTTTCTGCCAGCCAACCTGCCACTCGCCCGCCTGATTTTGGCACAGGGGGCCTTCAGGGCTTTTTGGTCCAATTTTTCCTTTAATTTCAGGGTGGGGGACTCGAGGTCCGGTCCAGTCCTGGGTCTTCTGAGGGCAGAACTTGCAAAATAATCCACACTGTCCCCTTGTGGTTCAGTGACAGTTTTGGGCTCAGTTAAAGTGCCAGGATGGGCCCTGCCATCCTCATCGGTATCCGGTGACTCAGAAAAATTTTGCAACTCCAGCAATACCGATTCAAGCATTTGTTTTTTTAACTGAAAGCAGGTCTCTGACAAATCTAAACATTTCAGTTTCTCAGCCACTTCCAGCATGCGCTGTACCCGATCTTCTTCTACCTCTACCCGGGCAGTATAAACAAACTCCAGAAAAGACGCAAAGTCAGCTACCTGGACTTCATTCAGTAACACATTGGTCCTTGGTCCATCCATGCCTTTTTCATTAAGAAAGACCTCTTTAAAGAACTTGCTTGTGGCTGCCAGCACAGCTTTGTGAGCAACAAACTCTGCTCTGACACCTTGATATTCTACACTCACGGTGACATCACAAAGGTGACCTAGGAGACGCAGCTGGTGCATTTCATTCAGAAGGTTGATTGGTGAGGATTTGGATTCCAGAAGAACAGCATTACTTTCCATCTTCTTCCTCTCTAAAAATACATTATTACATGTTAATAGTCTGCCACACAAATGAGATTAACACTCCAAAGTAATGTTCTCCCAACCAGTTTGAAAAAAGAAATAGATCTATAAAATCTGCAAAATCCAGTTATGACCATTGATTGGAAGGGTAATTGCAGGAATTGCACCTAAAGTTACTTTTATATCACGGTTGTAACTATGAATGGTCGCTAAACGAAGCAGCCTAAATGAGGACTACCTATATAAACAGCAAGAAAGGAAAAGTTGTTATTTTTTTGTTGTAAACTATTGGACTTGGTTTTACAGTGCTGTCACAATTCTTCTGACACTATAAGCTCAGGCCAGAAAGAGAGATTAGAAAAACATTCCTGAGTAGGATGGCATACCAAGGAATCTGTGTTTTTTCATTCACATATACTTACAAAAGGATGAGAAAAATATGTAGAGGACAAATTGATTAAATTAAATACTTGCAATGAGAGGCAAACTGCTTAGTTCAGATCTTTAATGATACAAGAATCTGGGGTTGGGGAGGGGTGGGTACGTGGCCTCTTTGAAACTTAAACTGAAATTCTTTGTCATGCCTTCCCTTCTTCTCAGCCCCATTGAAAGTCCTGTTAAATGCTTATTTTATTTAGAATAATACAGCACTTTGCAGTTTTCCATATACAGCTTTCTTACAATTTTCAATTCACTGATGTACACCCCATCCATCCAGTTCTCTCCATCTTGAGTCACCCTGAACTGCTTAACATTCACATCTCAGATCTCTTCATTTGGAAGTTGGGAAGAACAGTTAATCACAATTAACCAAAGCACCTGGATTGACATGACACACAGGCCTATGGCTAAGGGAAGTAAACCTAAAACAAATTAGCGCTTTAACCAGGGTTTGATCCATGGTGACTTTGGAGAACCTGCCCATCTGATAGCCAGGGGTTTCTCATATCATGAAACTCAGTTCAAGAACTAGAGTCCACACTTGCTTGTTTTCCTCAGCTTTTTTCCTTTCACACAATCTCATTTAGATTATAAACTGGCGGATAAGTTTATGCAAGCTGTTCTGAAATTATTTTATGATGGAGGAAGGTAAAAACCACCTCAGAATCCTTAAATAAATCAGTGTAAATAGTACTATTGGTGAGCATTCAATTCAATCTCCCTATTTCTATTGTTTTCTAACATGTTTTTATTTTTAATATGTTTATTTACTTCTGAGTAAAATAATTCACATTCACTTTTTTTATTCCGACATTCAGGCCTTGCATCTGAGCCGAGGTGGCGCAGTGGTTAGAGTGCAGCACTGCAGGCTACTTCAGCTGACTGCTAGCTGCAGTTCGGCGGTTCAAATCTCACCGGCTCAAGGTTGACTCAGCCTTCCATCCTTCCGAGGTGGGTAAAATGAGGACCCAGATTGTTGGGGGCAATATGCTGACTCTGTGAACCGCTTAGAGAGGGCTGTAAAGCACTGTAAAGCGGTATATAAGTCTAAGTGCTATTGCTATTGCTATCTCTTTGTCACAATTTATATTTTGCAGGCTTTGTGGGTCTCAAACTTGGGTTTTCCTTATGACCCTGACGTAAAGTTCCTAATAGGAAGATATGAAAGAGCAATTTTGAATGTTTTTTCCAGAGTTGTTCACCCTGCTTAGGCAAAAATACAAGTGAAATGGAGTATGTGACAAGGCACATACAAGGGGCTCAGGAGATTTGACAGAAAAAGTCAGAGAACCACATAGACATCTGGTTTCCCCCTCCTCCCAGTTTTGTTCACTGAGAGACAGGAAGAAGTCAAGTTTTATCAATAGAATCAAGCCATTTCACTCTCCTAACTCCAGGCACAGCTAATTGTCTGGCATTCTTTTGCTAACAAATCTGCCCCAGCCTATTATAAAAAAATATCAAATGAGCATTTTCCCCCCCTATGATCTCCAACTTCTAGTTCAAAGCCATTCTAAACACAAACTGCTTAGAAATCTTATATTTTTATGTGCATCTTTACTATTGTTTTTTTAAAAATAATAATCCACCTCCATATACATTTAATATATACTCTTCTCTCAGCTGAACTTCACTCGATTTCCTCCCATTCTGTCTGCTGCCCTCCAGGACCATTAGCCTGCGCTAACTTGATGCCCCCACAGATTTGGGACTACAAGTCCCATTTCATCCTAGGTAGCACACGACCAACGGCTATGGGCAACTGGAAATTGTCCTCAATCTATTTGGAAGGCACCAAGGTTATTTTAAAAGCCCTGGGGAAGCGGGAGGATCGTTTGGCCATCCGCTTTGTTGTTGTTGTTGTTATGTTACGCATAAATTACTCCCCATCTTAGCTACGAATACCTTGCCAAGCTCACAGCCACACAGTATTTGGGGGGGGGGGGATGACGGCGCCTTCCTTTTCGTCCTCAGTTCCGCACCGCGATCTTTTCTGCAGAAGAGCCACCGCACACACACACGCACGCACGCACAGACACACACACAGACCAGGGAGGAGGAGAATGAACACAATAGGGGTACCACTTTGTCTCGCTTCGTCTCCCCCCCCCACTTCCTAAGGGCAGGCTCACTTCT
>QLTV01000974.1:5300418-5322462 GCA_003457575.1 Thermophis baileyi | reverse complement strand
CGGCCAACCCGCCATCGAAGCGCCGCAAACCGGCCGCGCCCCTCCCGATTCGACTCTCTCCACCACCACCCCATCCCACTCACCGGGCAGCCCCTGCAGCTGAGCAGCCTCAGGGCAGGATGGCCCCTCCCCCCGTCACGCTCCCACATCCGGTAAACGGCTGCCCCTCCACCCCTTCCTCCCGATGACGTCACAGCATACCTACGGCGTTCGTTGCCAGGAGAAGGCGGGGGGGAAGGGGAGGAGTCAGATTTTTCCCTACCCCTGATTTCAATAGGACTTCCGCCGGGCTCCTATGAAGCTGGGTGGCCGCTCTATTGTCCTACCCTACCCAAACAGAGAAAGGCCTTTCACCATAGAGACGTCTAGGGCTAGAAAGGCGAGCCTTTCCGTGCCTAGCAAAAGTCCCGGTTTACCGAATCTCTTTTTCGAGTGTTTTTCGCGGTGTTTGAGGTTGCTCGATTGTCTCGTTCGGTTGGTTAGCCCAGCTTTTGGATATCCATTATACCAGGGGTCTCCAACCTTGGCAACTTTACGACTTGTGGACTTCAACTCCCACAATTCATCAGCCAGCATGCGTTGGCATGCGCTTGCCAAGGTTGGAGACCCCTGCATTATACAGTGAACCTCACCAATGCCAGCTGGGTGAATATATATCTTGCCAAGAAAACTGCAGGGATCAGTCCAGGTAGTGTCAGCTGACTTGAAGGCACATGTACACACACACACACACACACACACACACACACACACACACACACAGAGAGAGAGAGAGAGAGAGAGAGAGAGAGAGAGAGAAGGGGTTTGGTTCTGCATATCTTACAACAGCTGACTATTCCCAGCTGACTGTTTTGCAGGCATTGCATAACTACTGTAGTCCTCGACTTGCAACTACAATTGAGCCCCGAATTTCTGTTGCTAAGTGAGTTTTGCCCCATTTTACGACTTTTCTTGCCACGGTTGTTAAGTGAATCACTGCAGTGGTTCATTTAGTAACACGGTTGTTAAGTGAATCTGGCTTCCCCATTGACTGTGCTGATCAGAAGGTGGCAAAAGGAGACCACATGACCCCAGAACACTGCAACCATCATATATATGAGTCAGGTGCCAATGTCTCCATTTTGATCATGTGACCACAGGGATGCTGCAACAGTCATAAGTATGAAAAAGGGTCATAAGACACATTTTCATTGCCATTGTAACTTTGAACATTCACTGAATGAATTCTTGTAAGTCAAAGACTACCAGTACTGGCTTGGATGCCTTCAAGCATAGCAGCATACCAATGAAAAAGATTATTATTTGATTTTGCTGTTTGTGTATAGTCTTACGCTAGTCATTTTCAAAGTGGTCACACAAACAATCTAAAAATAGGACAGCGGCATCTGGCTTGTCCATGTCCAGTTGAGATTATCTTTACATAGCATGATGATGATGATGATGATGATGATAGCCTTTCATCGTGTCCGATTTTTAGCGATTCTATGGTCTAGCTCCACATTTTCCCATCTTGTATGGCTTCTTTCAGTTGTTTTATGCTCTGGTTGGTGTTGGCTTTGATGGTATCTAGCCACCTACTTTTTGGCGACTTTGTTTTCTTTTACCACTTCCAAGCATAGTAATTGTAAACCCTGGCTTAAAATATAGTTGGATTCACTCAGTAACCTGGCTAGACTACAATGGGAATGGATGGTTTGGCCTTGCAACATCAGAGGATAAACCGGCCAACGTAAGGCATTCATTACATGTTGTGTTTTGTTAACCTGAGTTTAACATGTGTGTATCTCTGCTAAGTCACAAAGAAGTAAACTTTTGTTGGTGTGTTTTGTAAGCAGTCTAAAAGTAATAAACCTTGTAAAAGATTAGGATAACTCTTCAAACAAGAGAAACAGCAACTGTTTAATGGCTTCACCTGTCTGCATGGGAATGCAAATCACCCAACTCAAAAGTAGAATACCAGCAAGCTTAAACAAGAGTCTAAGATCATGAATATGAACCAACTCCCTCAATTTGTTTACAATGCAAAGTATGTGGAATAGTTGCATGGGAAGCACCAAATTTAGTGCCTCTTTTCACAATTGCCTGCATTTGTAAGGAGCACAGCAGCCCTAAAAGCAATATCTCAAAAAATAGAGATCAGAAAGAAACAAATGATTGGATCCGAGTTCTCACTTTATATAACTACTTATATAACTACTGCTAAATATTATAAGTACTTACCGGTAGTTGTATAAAACACTTTAAATATAGGGTGTGAAGCACCCTTGAATTATTATAAATCATCCCATTTTTCTTCTGTATGTTACAGCTCTACTATCTAAAGGTGTTCCAATTACATAAGTATCACTATAAGGAAATCCCCCCCCCCATAAAAACCTGTATTCATTCTTTCAGATTGGATGGTCTTTAAGAGTTCTTACAGTTCTACAGAATGCTTGCTCTGAAGTATTGGAATCTATTTTTCTCTTTGTTTTGCTTTTCTTATTTATACAGCACTTCGTAAATACTAACTTATCTTGCTTTAATCAGATGCTGCTGCTGCTGCTTAAATCTTTGCATGGGCTTCTTGTCCCCAAAATCCAGCAAAACATGCCTTAGTCTTATCTTCAAAGGCTTTCATGACCTTGTCCTCTTTTCATTCCAGCACTGTATTTTCCAACATACCAAGGTCTCTTACTTATAACTGGAACTTCTATGTCCTTCAGTTTCTTCCATGCAGCCTTTTTCCTAATCCTTTTCTCTCAGGCAACATTTATGCTAGGCAATTAGCTGACTATGTACCGTAATTCTACAATGTACCCAATTCTACAATTACCTTCTTATAAAACCTTATACTTCTGTAATAGAATAGGTCAGATTACTTTTTTTCTACTTGTCTTCCTCTATTATGTTTATTACCTTGAATTTTAGATAATACTTCACCAAGGCTGGTAGAGCAAACTACCATATGTAAACAGTCAATGAACTTCACTTCCCTATGCACTGATGTTACTTAGACTGTTAATAAAACATCTGCAGGGAGAGAAGCAGGATTAGAGAAGATGGATTCAACAATTCAACCTGGAGGGAGCTATGTATGTTTTCTACTATTGGATACAGGTTTGCATTTTTATTATGTACAAGTAAAAGTTAGTAAATAAATGTAGCAAAGTTGATGGATTTGCCTTTATTATTGTACTCTGAAACAAAAAAAAGTCTTCAAATGAGCAGTAAAACACTAACATCATTTTTATTTAATATGCATTTAAGTCTAAGCACAATACCAGATCATCCCTATTTTACAAGATGCTTCTTTTGAAGAGAATTTTGCTTGTTATTTATTGCATTTCTACAGTATCCCAAAAATCTTGAGAGTGTGTACAACACAATATTAATTAGGTAGTGGTATCTGAATAAGAATTTCTAATACAGATTATTTTATCCCTCCAAAACTGGTTGATTACTGCTCAGGTAGATGAATCACTTACTAACCTGGGCAGCCTCCTATCTGGTATGCTAACATGCTGCTGATGGTCTATAAAATATTTTTCAGATGCCAATCTAACATGCTCGGATCAGTTTTCATTTGTAAGGGCGTAAAGCAGAACCCACCCCCCAATCTTATGGGCACCAGGGACTGGTTCTGTGGAGAGAGGTTTTTCTGTGGACCAAAGGGGGGGGGGCGTGGTTTCGTATGCTGCCTGCATCCTGCAGGTGGGGCTTCGCTTGTTTCCGCGGACCAGTTTCTGGTATGCTGCAGACCGGTGCTGGTCCACAGACCAGGGGTTGGGGACTCCTGGCCTAAAGAGGTCTTGAGCCCAAAGGGTTTGAGATTTGCTGCTCTAAAAGTTACATTCACCACAAGGAGACAGCATATGTCTTGTTTTATGCTTATTGAAATTCTTCAGATGCGGGTGACCGGATTCCACTAGGAATTGAACTCAGGGATCTTCGCACTCTAAACTACACAAAGTTGATTAGCTTTAGAGGCTATCTGGTCCTTGTGCTCAACAGTTGCAGGAAGGGATATCTAGAAACAGTAGCAGAATGTACACCCAGTCCACATTTCCTAAGCTCTCAAAGAAGACATATAATATCATGCCCCCATGTACAATATTTTACATGAATGCCATACATCCCTGTTGATGGAGGTGGGTGTTTTGTATGTTTACACGTTTATATTTAATCATGTCCATTAACTATTACGCTTTTCAACTTTGGCCATGTCTTTCCTTTAAAACAAGGATGAACACTCTCTGACCTGCACATGACCATCAGTATGGCCCATAGTGGTTTGATCGCAGGCAACTTGACAGAACTTGTTTATTATGTCTGTCTGGTCCTCAAAAGCTGTTTAAAACATCAGCATTTAAGCTAAGAGAAAGAGTTCACTTAGAAAACATTCCATATCTAAGCTGACACCATATCTATTTGTGGATCCTACAGACATTTGGAGAATCTTCCTATACAGGGAAAAAATTGAAACAATATGAGAAGTTTATATCCATATTGAACTTTAATTGTTAATAGCTATAAAAGCATAAGGGTAGGTTCAGATTCTTTCACATTGCTACTGCCTGGTATCTGTTCTACTTTTTTTACATTTGTGCTTTCTGATGTGTAGCATTTCTCTTGGCAGTCAGACCAAACTTTAGTAGAATTCTCTTCCATACAAATAGTAGACAAAGTCTCTATTTTGGACCAGTTATGATCCTTTTTGATAGTAAGATCTATTAAGAAACTTCTCCAATGAGCATTCCGATCATGGACCTATGACAGAAGAAAAAATAAATACTTCATTATTCAAGGTCTCATTTGGCTTGTCAAACATAAAAACATATTTTTAAAAACCCTCCATAAATAGGGTCATCAACTTTTAAAAAATGAAATCTGGATCAGTTTCTTATTTATTAGCTTGTTGATTTTTAAAATAAAGCATTTGCAGTTCAGTGACTAAGATTTTACATTCTTTATTTAGTAAGACTGTATTATCCTTCCTACAGAGTTTTCTCTCCTACATTGAATAGTCTAACAATCACCTTTAAGATATGTGGAACTTTAGGATAGGTGGACCAAATCCTAGAATTCCCCAGCCAGCATGTTGTCTGGGGAATTCTGGGAGTTGAAGTCCAAACATCTTAAAAGTTGCTAAGTTTGAAAAACGTTGATCTAACCCAAGGTAACTTTCAAAACTGCTTTGAAACCACAAACCGTATGGGTGTTGTTGGCCCTTCGTCTTTCCAAAGTTGTGTAGTCCTTGTGCATTACAGAGTTGTATTATAAGGAAACAGGGCAGAAATCACTGGGGCTTTCTCTGCCCATGCAGAGGTGCCTTTGCGTTCGCCACCCTACCCCAGCAGCTGTGCCACAATGCACAAAGTGACAGAAGAATGAAAGATGACTGCAATGCCATGCATGGCTTAAAAAAACCCTCAGTGAGAGAACTATTTAATGACCTCGGGACATAAACCGACCTAGTCCCGCAGACAAAATTTATAGTGCAAACCACTGAACGTACCAATACATGCCTCCTCAGGGTAGACATATCTGTGAAGGTTCTCTCACAAGCCCTGCATTTGTATGGCTTTTCTCCAGTGTGAATACGCTGGTGACGTCTTAGGGCTCCTTGCTGAGTAAACGTCTTTCCACACTGCTCACAGAAATAAGGAGGAGTCTCTGGAAAGAAAATGAATGTGAAGAAACAAGCCAATGTTAGTTTATTTCCAATCCTAATGTCACTTTTTAAAACATATGTCTATCTTGCTTTTTGACCTTTGTGACCTGCAGAGGTGAAGACAGGCTAGATCATGCTTGCATATGTATTGGACTGGCACAGCACTTAGCAATAGCACTTAGACTTATATACTGCTTCACAGCCCTCTCTAAGTGGTTTACGGAATCAGCATATTGCCCTCAACAATCTGGGTCCTCATTTTACCGACCTCGGAAGGATGGAAGGCTGAGTCAACCTTGAGCCAGTGAGAATCGAACTGCCGGCAGTCGGCAGAATTAGCCTGCAATACTGCATTCTAACCACTGCACCACCTCTGCATAGATGTTTGGCTTGCGAGCTAAATTATTTTAAGTGCAATTAATGAACAGAAAGTCATTATTTTTTAAACAAACGGAAAAACTATGGGGATTCTAGTTTTCTTTACGTGATACACGTATAGGATTTATGGTAACTGTGAACACCAAACCCCAGAAACCTGTTTTGCATAACCAGCTATCCAATACACCATTTCTTCCATACCTGCATGGACATTACTATGTTGGGCTAAGGAAGCTCTCAATCCAAAAGTTTTCCCACACACATCGCACTTGTACGGCTTAGCTCCCATGTGACAACGCTTGTGACATTTTAAATATTCATTGGTAGCAAAATGTTTCCCACACACATCACATCTGAAGAGGCGTTCTCCTGTAAAAGAAATACATGCATACATACACATGTATCTACTGTAGCCATCGCTACATTCTCTTTTATGGTAAGCAACATTATACAGAAGACAGAAAAGGGATAATTGAATGTATATTTCAATTCCAATGCAGGATCATCCAAACTGAGGATCACCCATCGGAGATTTTCAAAATAATGTTTTCTCAAGCTTTTCTTAATATATTTCTCTTTTCCTTCCCCGTGATTATTAAAAACCTTTCAGAAATAATGCATTTTACTGTTCATAATACTGAGAAACCTTGTGCAGCCATGAAGAATCTGAAAATTCTGTCAGTTTGCTGTTTCCCGCATGCCCAAGGGCTTATTTGTAACATGATATACTTGCATATTATACAAGTTGTCCTTGACATTCAATTGGTCACTTAGCAACCATTCAAAGCTATGACAGATCCTGAAAAAGCCACTTATGATACAGATTTGAAGTTCTGACGGCCTGCCCCCCCTCCCCTCCCCTTTCATGGTTACGTGATTGCATTTTGGGCTCTTGACAACCAGCTTGCATTTACAGCTGTTAGCAGCTTGCACCCACCCACCCCCAGTCACATGACTGCAATTTACGACATTTTTGGCCAATTTCCAGCAATGCCCATTACAGACTAATGACTTAACAACTATGAAAAAAAAAAAAAAAGATGCAGTCACATGATGAGCTGCTTAATGACTGGCATGACTTACGACCATAATTCTGGGCTCAATTATGGTCGTAAGTCAACAACTACCTGTGGTTCTCACTCAGCAACTACAATTGGGACTGGCAACTCTGTTGCTAAGCTCTATGGTCACTAAACGAAGCATCACAGAACCATGACAGGTTTATCATCTCACTTCCCCTTCAGCTGTTAAGCGAATCACTATGGTTGTTAAGCAAAACATCACAAGACACGACTTAAAATTTTATAAAAGCCAGTTGCAAGGTGCGATCACATGATGGGACACTGCAATGGCCACAAATGTAAGGATTGGTTGCAAAGCTTTTTTTTTTTTTTAGACTGTGTAACTAAAAATGGTCATTAAACAAGGGCTGTCAGTAAGCAAGGACTACCTGTACTCTTCCTGTTTCTTTTTCTTCTATTACACTGAATAAATGTCATCTGAAAACCTTTTCTTTTTTTTTTGCAAATGATTCCTTCTGTAAAACAAAAGCATGCGATGGACTGAGGGAGCTTAAGCTGACTCCTTCATTTCTCCTAAAATTCTGCAAAAAGAAAAGGTGACGTTCTGGGGAAGAGTTAAGCATTCCTTTTCTCCTGAAGGATCTCTGCAATGCAGCAGGCTGCTGGACTAACGGTATGCAAAGTCGCAGTGTAACAGCTTGAAATTGCAGAACGAGTGGGCAATCTCCAACCCTTGCCTACATTATGTGCAGATTTTTGGAACTGTAGGGAACCTTGTCATGACCAGCTAGTTGGCAAAAAAACCAAACCCAAAACTTTCCAATGAGGAACTGATCCCTGTTTTCCCCCTGCTACAAGCAGCAGGAAACCAGGAACATGTACACATGTGCAGTCAGCCCCAGATTATTCTCTATGTGGCTATCAGACAACAGGTTGAATTGCTTGAATCAAGGTACCTTGCTACTGTACTGATTTTCTTCTCATTAAAAGAGAATATGATATCCCTTCTTTGTAAGTAAATTTGGCCTTTTTCATGTTCAGGAAATTAATTTAAGCCTTACCTGTATGTGTCCTCTTATGGCCATTAAGTTTGCCTTTATCAGCAAAAGACGCCCCACAATCCTCACAGATATATGGCTTTTCACCTGTGTGTGACCTGCATTCAGAGGAATATGGAAATGCTGTCCAAGCTATTTAAAACCAAATTTCGCTGCAAATTTTGCAAGGAGTTCATCAAGACCTTATACTACAAACCAAAAGTATGCAAGAAAGCAACTCGGTACAAAGAAGCTGCCTCCACTTAACGATTAGGAGAAAATAATTTCCTTTTTTTTTTCCAGAGGCATATAACATTTAAGGACTTTTAAACTGATGATTGGGAAACTTTGGTTGGAGCACACACCAAAAAAACAAAAAAGCTGATTTCATTCCATTTTAACTTATACTAAATTAAAATGAAACTGTCTTTTATTGTAATGAAATATAATTCTAATTAAATCCACAGAGTTTATTTCATTGTCCTCTATGTATTTAATAACTTAGCCTTCTATCATATTAAAAGTTACAATTAGGCAGTAACTTTGCAGCAGCCATATCCAGGGCTATAGGAAGTATACTTCTTCATCATGTAACTCTCTTGACTAAGGCAAAATGAAGGTAGATGCAATGCTGGAATTGAAATCCTTGACTGATAAAGAGTCCTTATTTTTCTACGTTTTAAGTCACAGGAGTGTCAAACACAAGGCCCGTGGGCCAGATCGGATCCAGCCTGCGGTGCCATCCTGGAAAATGTAAGGGGCCGGGCTGCGTCGGTTCAGCCCGGTCTACCCAATGTGAAGAGGAAATATCGAGCCAGCGTGGCTTCGGCCCGGTCTACCCAGTGCAAAGAGGAAACATGCCAGCAGTTTAGGGAGTGGCATCAAGCTGGCCACGCCTACCCATTCAGCCACGCCCAGTGAGTGGCGTCAAGCTGGCCATGCCCACGCCCCCACCCCCCCGGAAGTCAACCACAGCCCTGTTGCGGCCTCAATGAAATTGAGTTTGACACTCCTGTTTTAAGAGCTCATGAGAAGTAATAGAGGGGAAAAAAAATCACCAATTCAAGGAAATAGTATTCTATTAAAACAGGGGGAAAGAATTGCTGTTCTGGTTCAGATTCAGTTTAATAAGGGCAGGGCATAGGGCCATGTGCAAGTCACATATCTTAAGGCTCTGCCTTTAAAAAAAATAAATGGAAACATTCCATTTATATAATAAATAGGTATAAATATTTTAAAACAAAACATGTCAGGAGAAGAAGGAAGAGGTAGTAGAAGCTGACCTGGTATGAATCTTGAGCTGTGATGGCTGAGCAAACCTTGAGCCACAAATGCCACACTGATATGGCTTCTCTCCTGTGTGGGTCCTCATGTGAAAGACAAGCGCTGTTCTGGAGCTCAGGATTTTCCCACAGACGGAGCAGAGGGGCCGCTTCACTCGACCTTCATGCTTCCTCACAGAGTGAGTCCTCACGTCCCTCTTCCTTTTAAAAGTGGCATCGCACAGGGTGCAGGCAAACTTCCTGTCTTCTGTGTGAACGCAGGCTTGGTGCTCTTTCCAGCTGTTGTGACTTGCAAAGGATTTGCTACAAACATCACACTGATACACTTTCCCGGGCAAGGAATGATGAATTTCTTTGCAGTGGATGACGTATTTCCTCCGTGACGGAAACTTCTCGGTGCATTTGGTACAAGTTATGATGTAAGCAGATGTTGGGATGGACTTGTTTTTGTTAACTTTGCAATTTATGTCCCATTCAGGGTCTCCTGTATCGTGATCATTTGAGTCCCCATTGTGATTATCATCTGAAGAGAAGGCCTCATTGTCTTTATTGCTCCATACGCCTGCTTCTCCATTTCCTTTCCCATCCACAGTCCCTTGTCTACAAGTTTCCCCCTTTTTAGTATTCTTTTCAGTACCTAGTTCCAGCTTCTTGTTTGATTGGTTGTCAGATTGTGCTTCCTCTGGAAGAGATCTACTAGATTCTACCTCAGGCTCCTGAGTAGCTTTGCCAAGTCTTTCCTTTTGCAGATCATTATTTAGCACTTTGCGTTGTGTTTTGTTACTCCTGTTGATTCTATTATCTATCACGTCTACTTTTTCTGCTGGTGGAACTATTGCCCAGTAAGCTGGCATGCATTTCCCATCTTTCTTGGATTCGTGTATCTTTCTATTGGAGAAAAAAGAATTTACAGATAGGAAAATGGTACTTTGAGCCTTACATAAACTTTTAAAAGCCATTTGCACATAGTATCTTCCCAAATGACAGCCATCAGCCTGATTTTGCCCAATAACTTTGTCCCAAGCTCTCAAAATAAGGAGTTTCAAAATCTTTAGCCCCATCCACTCAGGCTGCTCTGAAAATTACAAATGGAGTTTCCAGGAACCACAGCTGTCACATAGGTTGCCCCTCTCTGTCATATAGCAGGGTGCAGAAACCACATTGACTGGATTCAGTCAACAGTGGAAACCAAAACTGGACTTCTGGTGGGAATTAATGGCAAGTTGATACTCTCCAGGTGTGGAGAACCATCACAGATGAATAAATGCCGGCTGGGACAGTTGGGAATAGATTCCGGTCACTGCAATCTTCCTGGATTAAAGGAAGATTTAGCGATAAACCACATGTGCTCCATTTCTTCTGAGATACTGCAAAAACTGGAAGGTTTTTTTACATCTGGCTCAGGAGTTGAGCTGCTGAGAGACCTGGACCTCCATCTATGCTCCTAACTACAGTGGAGCCAAATGGACATTACATGCTTTCTCCATCCTCCACTCCCCCACTTCTTAATCACTTTGGAAAGTAATCAATTATAGATGAAAAGAGATTTTGTTTCTGCAACAGAGATAATACTCCTTGTGGTAAGTTAAATCTTTTAGAGATCACAAAAAACAACACAAGACTTTGATTTAATAGCTCAACTAAGGGAAGATATAAGGAAGGCACTACAGAGAGTGATCAATTCGGCACAAGAAACCATTGGTTGCCCTCTAACACCACTGGATGACATCGCCAGGTCTCGCTGTTTCAGCAGAGTAAGGAAGATACTTAGGGATGATTGACACCCTGGCCAGCGTCTCTTTTCACTCTTACCATCGGGCAGAAGACATCGAAGTACAGCCAGCCAGACAAACAGGTTTAAAAACAGCTTCTTCTACCCATGGCTGTCAGACTCCTAAACACAATCACAATCACTCCACTTGCATACGGAAATGTTGACTAGTTCCCCCCCCCCACAATTACTTGTATAAGGATTATTCTCTATACTATTCATGTTGTCTTGTATTTTCTGTTATGGATTGCACCAGTAGAGGCTAAACCAATTTCATTGTATACATGATATACAATGACAATAAAGGCTATTATTATTACTATTAAGATATAAGAATGTTTTTAAAAAACAGACAAGGGGGACAGTCTTTTTTTTCTATTTTATTTTAATTTTACTTTTGATGAAAGTGCTTTGCTACAATTTGTCATTAAGCCAGCTAATAAGATCAGCCTGACATGAGAATGTTACTAGTTATTTTTAAAGAGTTTAAGTGATTGGTGGAGTTTGCATAACAAGAGATAAGGTAAAGACAGACTATGGGTGCTCAGATGCCATGAAAATCTGAGCTTTTATTTTATTTTATTTTATTGATTTTTTTTGTCAAGCATTTATATGATTACAGGTAAAGTATAAATATTAATATGAGTATATAATAAGTACATAGTTTTGAGTACATATTTTTCGAGTACATATTTTTCGAATACATGGGGACTTTAGGACAGGGATGGTAGGCACGCTGGTGCGCTTATGCACGCCCCTTACAGACCTCTTAGGAATGGGGTGAGGTCAACAGTAGACAGTCTAAGGTTAAAGTTTTGGGGATTTGGGGAAGAAACCGCAGAGTCAGGTAGTGTATTCCAGGCATTGACCACTCTGTTGCTGAAGTCGTATTTTCTGCAATCGAGTTTGGAGCGGTTTACCTTAAGTTTGTATCTATTGTGTGCTCATGTATTGTTGTGGTTGAAGCTGAAGTAGTCATTGACGGGTAGGACATTGTAGCAGATAATTTTATGTGCTACACTTAGGTCAGGTGGCATAGTTCTAAATTGTCTAAGCCCAAAATTTCAAGTCTGGTGGCATAAGGTATTTTGTTGCGAACAGAGGAGTGGAGGATTCTTCTTGTGAAATATCTCTGGACATTCTCAATTGTATTAATGTCCAATATGTAGTGTGGGTTCCAGACAGATGAGCTGTATTCGTGCTGTGGTGAAGGTTACTGAAAGGGACTAAAAGTGAGAGGGGGGAAAAAATCAGGCAGGGTCTTGTCTTTTTTATTCTGCTGACTTAGGACTTCCTGTTTTGTTGTATTAAAAATGAAGATAGAGATTAAATGAAGTATTGTTACAGGAGGATGAAGTTGTCCAGGATTGTAAAAAAGAAATTGAAGGAATTTTTTGAAAATACAATTTAAATAAAGGAGCTGACAAGGGGATAGTTTGGGATGCCAGCAAAGCCTTTCGTTGGAAGAAAAATCCGGTCCGGTTCCAAGCCGGGAGATAGACACTGGAAATAAAATGGAGGCTGGCTGCAGGAAAGAAGGTCTCTGTTTATTTGGATGCCCAGAAACCTCATGTTTCTGGGGTGGCTGACAAAATGGGGTTGGACAGGTGGGCTTTTTTATGTTTTGGGGGGTTTTGTGATTGAAATGCCTGTTCCTGTGTAAGAATGTGCCCTTTAATATTTTAATGGCTGTTGCCAGATTCCTATGGGGTCATGTAGAGGGTCATGGCAAAATGGGAAATGCAAACCCTAGGTATTTGAGCTAATCTTGTCAGCTCTGGCTTGCCTAATTGTGTTGCTTATTTGGAGTCTCTTTACTTATGAATAGATTAGCCCACCCTTTCTGAATGATACAAACATCTCCATTCCAAAAAAACCAGCCTGCTTGAGGCTGTTTTCCTATGGCAGGAAGACTGGGGCTGCTTTCTGCCTTTGTTAAGAACATGTTTCTCCTCTTCTCCTTTAGGGGAAATATAATATTCTGCCTCTTTTAATATCCCCCAAAATATTTCATTCTCGGGGGGGGCGCTTCCCACAAAGTTATATGATATAATATAAACACTGCAGAATGTACAGAGGTTGCATCAAGAAAGCAAAGCACATCATAGTTGGGCCGTGTGGTATACTCACCAAAGCAGCCACCAAATTTTTTAAGGGGCTGCATTGAATTGTGGCCACTCATGGTAGCCACTTCCAGGATTGCGCCGCACAGCCCAGCAACAAAGCGGCTTGCTTTGGTTCCCAAACCTGAGCTCCAGAGATCTTCAAAAGGTAACTGTGTGATGGGTGACAATGGGTGAGGAGGAGGGTGTAGGGCCCAGTGGGAGGAATGAGGGGGAAGTTAATACAGCAGCCAAAATTTTGAGACTGGTTCGTAAGTAACTTTGGGTTCTGTCAGTGCCAGTCCGTGGGTGCCGCCATCTTTTTTTTTTTTTTGAATTTTTTTTTGAATTTTTTTCAGGGTTTTTTTTTCTTCTGCAGAAGCTGAGTTTCTGGCACTGCGCATGTGTCGCCATCTTGTCTTCGGCTTTTTTAAAAATTCTTTTTGGATTTTTCAGCACTGCGCATGCACGCGCACGCAAAGCGCATGCCCACGAGGCGCGGCCACACGGTGCGGGAAGAAGCGAACCGGCAGCGAGGTAAGTTAGAACCCACCCCTGGGTGGGGGGTTCGCTGTAACTTTGAACAGTTGCAAAGTGACTGGTTGTAGGTTGGGGATTAGCTGTATTTTATGTTCTAGCCTCAAAGAGAATTTTTATAAAATGATATATCATTATAGACAGAAACTTCTAGAATATATAAAAGTACTTTGAATCTCCGCTGGAAATGTAAACACATTGAAGGGATATTTTACCGTATTTGGTGGACACGCAAAAAGCTAAAACAAATGGCTATAATAAATACATGCATTAATCCAGAAGGTGTTAAAGGTTAAAGTACAACTGAAATCAGAGATTTTTCTTTTGGGACTAATGGACAAGCAATTAAAAAACAACCACCCATGGAACTTTTGTTTTTATATAGGATACCTGCAACAAGACTCTTTTGTGCTCAGAAATGGAAATATTTGACATTACCCACAATGAAGTAGTGGTTGGTGAATAAGATGGAACTTGTAGAGATGGCTAAATTAACTTCTTTGATTACAGAAAAATCAGTATCTGAATTTATGTCTGATGGGAAACTGCTTATAGACCTTTTGTATGAAATGGAAAAAATGTACTCATGATTTGTGGTTTTTATGATTAGAAAAAACTGGATAACAGAAAAAAGTGAGTTTTGTAAGATTGTAATTCTACTTATATTTACTGCAGGAAAAAAAATGGAAGGTTTTTCCATTTCTTTTTCCATTTTTTATTTTCTATTTCTTCTTTCTTTGCTTCCTAATACTCTTCCTTACTTCCTTAGTCTTCCTACGAGTAACTTTATTACTTTGGGTTAGTTTTTATGTTGTCAATTTTTAATAACATTTATACAAAAAAAAACCACAGTAAACCAAAACCACACCAGCTCCACTATGACCAATCCTAATGTAGGAACTCTGCTACCACATCAAAAGCTAAAAAGCTTGCAAGCCAACTTCTCTTCGGTACTGTTGTCTTGCTTTTTATGTATTTTTTTTTAAAAAAGGATTTACCTTACGTGAGTATTAAAGGCTGACCTCTGAGCAAAACTGGCTGGGCAGCACTGACACTTATAAGGCTTCTCTCCTGTGTGGGTTCGTATGTGAACTGTCAGGCCACACTTGGAGCTGATGACTTTGTCACAGTAGGGGCATTGTTGAGGATGCTGCTTTTCATGCACCGTGTGCATATGAGCATTGATATCCTTCTGGCGCTGAAACTTTTTCTCACACAGCAAACAAGGGAAGGTCTGCTGTCGGCTGTGGACAGTGGGCCTGTGTTGCCTTAGACTGTGACAATTGGGAAAGAGTTGGCTACATATATTGCAGCTATACTTAATTCCCAAGCTTGTGCTATGCTCCAGTTCAATATGCGATTGGTACTGCTCAGCAAAATGGAATAAATGATTACACTTGTCACAGCCATATGATCTTGGCAAGGCTTTTGGTATATTGCGGGTTGGTTTGGCCTTAGAAAGCGTCAAACTACTTTCATCGTTTTGGTCAGGCAATGTCCTGCTTAAAGCGATGTGGGCTTCCTTCAAGTCCTCCTCATTTATTGAAGGACAGTCAGTCTCGCTGATATGCTCAGACGTCGTTGCTGACTCATCTTTGGAATTACAACTCGCAATCCTATCTTCATTAGGGTTTACACATTTATTTTTAATATCATCAAAATTGGTGGTTGGTTTTGAACGGTTCGTTCTTTTCCCCAAATGATTCTTCTTCATCAGTGCAGCAGCCAAAACATGAGATAAATCACGCTGTGCTTTTTCTCCTCCAAGTTCTGTTCGATTCCCAGGCAATCTAACGCCTTTGTTTTTTTTCAAATGAACACTTGGTTCCAAGTTTCCACCGATAACCTTCATTTCTTCAAAAATTTCAAGCAGATCTTGGCATTCAAGTCTCTTAGCGACCTCCCTGATCTGGTGTAGTCTGTCCACTTCGATTTCTAACTCTGCAGTGTAGACAAACTTCAGGAATGAGACAAATTCTTCAGCATGAATATCCTGGAGGGTCACTGTGCAGCTTTTGACGTTATTCATTTCATTATTGAGAAAAAGGCTTTTAAAGTAATTGCTAGAAGCTGCTAAAACAGCTTTGTGGACGTAAAATTCTTGTTGGATGCCCAGCTGGTCTGTGTATACTGTAACATCACAAAAATGTCCAAATTGATAGAGAGAATGTAATGTTCTCAGGAGGTTGGAGGCAGCAACACTGGATTTCATTAAAATTTTCTTTTTTTCCATCCTAAGAAATGGAAATACAGTTGACAACATTTCATCAGCTTGCATAAATTATCCTTCTCATCCAAATCAGTTTTAATGTCAAATCTTTCATATTCTCACGAAGGACTTATACAAGTTTTCAGTATTTAAAATTCTTACAATCACTGGCCAGATAGATGATGGTAGATTAACTGAGAAAAATTCTCATTTAATTCAAAAGCTACAATACCATCTATGCGTACTTAAGCTGCATTATATTCTAGCCTCTGTCCTCTACAATTGTGAATTGTGAAAAGCTGAAAGGATGACTTTTTGATCACCAGCATATAAAAAACAGAAACACGAAGCATACATAATTCAAATTCTTCTACACTAGTATAAAATTTTATGAAATATTACTTTTATGTATGAAAGCTGCCAACTTGGAAAGGAGGAAGCTTCTTTGATTAACCCAATGAAACAAGAATAGATCTAACTCCGTCAGAGGTCTAATTCATACATTTTTAACCAGAGGTGGGTTCCTGCCGGTTTGGACTGGCTCTATAGAACCGGTAGCGGGAATTCCCCCCCGCTTGCCGAACTTGCAGCGATGGCCAGCTGGACGTGCCCCCAAACTGGCTCTCTCGGCGGCGCCATAGACGGCGCCATCTTGTTTTTTGCTTCTGCACACGCACAGAAGCTGTTTTTTGCTTCTGCGCATGCACAGAAGCTTGGTTTTTAGCACTGCGCATGCGCACGCGCAATGCGCATGCACCCATGCGGCACATGAGGAAGCAAACCGGCAGCGAGATAAGTCAGAACCCACCCGTTCTTAACGCTAAGTTCAGTAGATTTACAGTAAATGGCAGTTCATTCCAGAGCCTGTACCACTCCAAATGGAATGAATACTGCTCCCTCAGGTACGGTATGTAGAAAAAGACACAAAAAATACTAAGTCAGACTTTTACCCCAACTCTTTATCTTTCTACTTGAAAGGAAATTGTTTTTATTTAAATAAAAGAATATTCAAAAATACAAACTGCCTGTTGCAATGCAACTCAGCAAAACCTTCATCTGAACGAATGCATTAAATGTATCAGACAATTTGTAGGACTAGTTGATAGATAATTAACAGGGCAAGTTCCCTTGATCTATTTCTAGGAAAATTACACATTTGCCCTTGCTTCCCAGAAGAGAAAGCTGATGTATCTAGAATATTTATTTCATTTTTTGGACTGACAGAGAATGATCAAAAAGAGGCATTACTATCCTACAATCATCCACATAAGCCTAGACCACACATTCTGTCAATTGTAGCAGCAGAGGAATACATAAATATGTTGAACTATAATCTCCAAGGGCATTATGCTGGGGAAAGGTATAATACAGCAGTAATGGCAACTGGAGAGGTTGAGGTTCAAGGCATCATTCAACAGGGCTTCCTTTGGATCCTTAGTCCAGACTACCTCACAATGGGATTGTGAGGATAACTATAGTGGAGAACTTCATGTAAGCCATGAGGGTTAACTTCTCAGAAAAACTGAGCGGCATAAATGCTATGATTTCTAAAGATTGCCCAAGATGTAAAGAGAAGTTTTATTTCTTAATTTTGCAAGTAGAGCCGAGGTGGCGCAGTGGTTAGAGTGCAGTACTGCAGGCTACTTCAGCTGACTGCTAGCTGCAGTTCGGCGGTTCAAATTTCACCGGCTCAAGGTTGACTCAGCCTTCCATCCTTCTGAGGTGGGTAAAATGAGGACCCAGATTGTTGGGGGCAATATGCTAACTCTGTAAACCGCTTAGAGAGGGCTGTAAAGCACTATGAAGCGGTATATAAGTCTAACTGCTATTGCTAAGTAGGTAAATCTTTACCAAAACTGAAAGGAATCCAGGATTAATGAAACAAAAGCAGTGTTCCATGTGGTACTTATGTTAAGGCAGGGGTGTCAAACTCGCGTCGTCACGGCAGTGTCACATGACATATCGGGACTTTTCCCCCCTTCACTAACCCGGGTGTGGGTGTGGCCAGCGTGTGACGCATCCGGCCCGCGGGCCACGAGTTTGACAGCCCTGTGTTAAGGAATCGAAGGAAGTGATCTCCTAACCATACCCTCCAGATATGTCCCCTGCTTCCCGCTGACTGAGGATAATGGCGTTACAATACAGGCAAGTCCTCAACGTACGACCACAATTGAGCCCAGAATTTATGTTGCTAAGTGAGAAATTTGTTCAGTGAGTTTTGCTCCATTTTACGTCTTTTCTTGCCACATTTGTTAAGTAAATCTATGCAGTTGTTAAATTAGTGACGCAGTTGTTAAGTGAATCTGGCTTCCCCATTGACTTTGCTTGTCAGAAGGTCACAAAAGGGGATCACATAACCTAGGGACACTGTAACCGTCATAAATATGAACCAGTTGTCAAGCACCTGAATGTAAATCACGTGACCATGGGAGATGCTGCAACGGTCGTAAGTGTGAAAAATGGTCATAACTCACTTTTTTCAGTGCCGTGGTAACGTTGAACGGTCACTAAATGAACTGTTTGTTGTAAATCGAGGATTACCTGTATAGTATAGTTCTGGAAATTCATTGGAAAGCAGCAAGTTGGGGAAAGCTGCCTGGCTTTTACTTGTCACCCGAAGAGGTCGCCACGGTCAACCACAAGGCTGGTTGCATTAGCACCGGACAGAGTTTCACATGGTTAAAAAGGTCGTGCAGCAGCCTTGAGTGACAAGACCTATTCCTAGGCAGCGCATAGCCCCTTGCCCGGTCGCGGGCAAACAAAGAGGCTGTAGCCCATCTTCCCACCCAGCCTGTTTGGCACAAACATCAATCGGAACGATGCTCCGTAGCGCCTTTCCGGGGCTCGAATCCGGGAGGTTCGACTGACCTGCTCAAAAGGCGGGGCGTCGAAACGGGGAGACAAGCCGAATTCTCGCGCAGGCGTCACTTAAGCCTCAGCTGTCAAAGCGACTTCGGCGGCCACCATAGAGGGCAGCCCCGGGACCGAGGGTCTACCCAAGGAATAAGGGAAGGCGTGCTTGGGAGTTTGGAGCACGTCCCCCTCCTCGCCGTCATCGATGGTATGCCATTGAGCCGGAGCGGTCCGCCATCTTTCCGGTGGGCAAGGAAGCCTCAGAAGCCATCTTTAGCGAAGCACGCTAGACTTGGTGTGCTCGCGCCACCTGCTGGAGAAAGGAAGAGTTTAGGAAGAGCGGTGCATTCTTTTGGAACCTCGCGTCCGCGCACTGTCGTCTTTCGCTTTGTAACGTTGTTTTCCCCGTTTTCCCGAAGCTTATGGAAGTGCAACGTGGACCGTACTAAACTCGGTGAGACAGAGAGACAGAGAGAGAAACAGCGAGTAAGCAAGCAGCGTTGGGTCACACTAGGATGCACTGAGATTTAGCCCCACCTAAAGTAAATTTCTGCTTCCTTCCGAAAGCTTCTTTGTTCCATCCTTGTGCATAGAGAAAAAGCTGTAAGCCACATAATATAGTTTTGCCCATGTCTCCTCTGGTGTAAATCCTGATGGATTTGATGGTCCCTACTTCTGCATTTCTGTGCTTAAGATTTCTATCGTATTGCTGTCAAAATGTTGTTTTTGCCATTAATGGGATGGCAAATTAAAAGTAGGACTTCCTACCAAAAAAAAAAAAAAAAAAGGAAAGGAAAAGAAAAGAAAAGAAAAACAGGTCAGTAGTTTGAAAAGAAAGTTGGATAGTTGGTTCCATCCTGGTGGTGTCCACAACAAATTAGGATGATGTCCTCATACAAAACGGCCAATAGTGTATTTCTGTTCCAACATCTGATGCAAATATTAAATTGTGGTATTTCAGTATTGTAATTCACATGTCATCATGTTCCTTCTCTATATTTGTTCTTCAAAAAAAGGACTGAAATTGAAGCAGAGAATGATGACAGGGGAAGGACCCAAACTTTTAGCAATAACACTAGCGCTTAAACCTATATATCACTTTACAGTGCTTTACAACCCTCTCTAAGCAGTTTACAGAGTCAACATATTGCCCCCAACAATCTGGGTCCTCATTTTACGACCTTAGAAGGATGGAAGGCTGAGTCAACTGTATTCTAACCACTGCGGCACCATGGCTCTTTTAATTAATAAAACAGAAACCCTGAAAAGACTTTGTAATAAAAAGACCTGATATCCTCAGTATATTATGTTTACCCTATTACTGATTTACAATTCATCCCGAATCATCCAACCATGGTTCCAAAATAATAACAAGAACACGCTTTATATCACTGCAGTGATGACTGGATGATGCTGGGAAGATACATTAAATCATGGATTATGAAAAAGCCATATGGCTAGCAAGCTATGAGAACCTTGCTGTTATGGCTTATAACTTAGGATTTAGTATGTTTTGTGAACACAGCCAATGTTGTGTTTTATTATTTTAGCCAGCTGGTGAAGCTAAGCAGTTTTAAACATTGATTGGTGAAATTCATACCCATCATTACTTGATCACAGTTTACTGAATCGTGAATAAATTGTGAATTTTACTTTGAATGAATTGTGAAGTTTGTTGAATAAACACTGTGCATAAACCACAGTTGGCTTCACACACACACACACACACACACCATTGTTTACCCATAGCATCAGGGCTTATACAATATAATAAGATTTAGGTACCTGTGGGCACTACTGCCCCAATAACCTCTCTTGGTGTCCATGACCTGTCTGAATTTGCTTTAAAATTATTCTAGTGTTTTTTTTTAAAAATGTAAATGATGCATGTGAAACTAGTGTGTTGCAAAATAAAACACAGCCTCCATTTATCCTAATGTCCAAAATGTTTTTGATTGCTATGTATTCCCTGAAATATTTTTTATAAATAAATATTATGGTGAGTTTTAAGTTTGAGCTTTGCATCTATCTGTACCCAAAAAAAAAGGTAGCCTGAATTGCTGAGAAACTCACCAATTTGACTTCTGATAATTGGCTTTTTTTTTGGGCCATGCTCACTATGGCAACCATTTCATAAAAGTGACCATAAGATGCTATCAAAATGTCAAATGTGCCCACTGCTCCAAAAAGATTGAGGTTCCTACAGTAAACTTATAATTTGGCTTTGAATTGGCTCTGAAGTAACATGTTGAACAAGCACAATCAATTTAGAATTCATAAGAATATTTCCTTTGATTGTACAAAGGAAAAAGATTGTTGGAAATGTGCTAAAAACATTCATTCGTAGTTACCATTAGCCTACTGTTTTGACTGCCTAAAGCCATGTTTCTTAACCTTGGCAAGTTTAAGATGTGAGGACTTCATCTCCCAGAATTCTCCACTCAGCATGGTTGAAAAACATTGGCCTAAAGATTACATTATAAAACAATGAAGAGAACAAAGAAGCAAAATGATAATCTGTTGCATGAGTACTATAGTGAAAATTAAGAGAAGACAATTAATTCCATGGAAAAGTAAAAAGAAGATGCTGGCTGTGACAGGTCCAGATAGCTGGTCCTGAAAGCTGGGTAACCATGTGATAGACAGTGTTAGATAGTGGGTAGAGATGACAGGAGACAGACTTCCAAGCAGCTCTTTATTTCAGCTCTTGTATCAGCAACCAGCAAAGAGCAGTCTGACAGCTTGCCCTTTTATAGGGAGCTGTCAGACAGACCAGCCAATAGCGTTTGAGCTTTTTCCCGCTCAAACGCTGGACCTGGTTGGAACCATGCAACACAGTTATAACAGTTAGAACATAACACCCCTCCCCTACTGGATGGAGCAGTCCAGCATACGTAATCACGAAGGTAGGCGGGGCGTTTAGGAGCCCTACTAGAACTGCGCAATTGAGTCGAGCATACGTAATCACGCAGGTAGGCGGGGCGTTTAGGAGCCCTACTAGACCTGCGTAATTCAGTTGGTGGTGAGGCAGCCGCCTGTGCGGACAGGTCTGCTGTCGCTCCTGGGCCCGAGCATGGAAGCTCCTGGAAGTTACTGGGTGTGGCCTCCATGGCCGAAGGGACCGGTTCGAGGGGAGGACATCGCTGGCTCTCGGCTTCCACAGGTAGGCCTTCCGAGACACCCGGGCTTGAATTAGCGA
>QLTV01000974.1:5270814-5287246 GCA_003457575.1 Thermophis baileyi | reverse complement strand
TGTGTGTCGTTTCCTGGGGGCTTGCCGCGCTGGGTCACAACACACAGTAGATGAAGCTAGACGAAGGTCCCTCTAGCCACAGCTTCTGTTTAAGACTCACTCTTTTACAGGTAGTGCTTGCTGTCCAGAGATAATTCTGATATCAACGCAGATCCCCAATGAACAAATAACAACTCGTTACCTGGGTCAGAGTCAGCCTGTTTCATCCCATCCAGGTACGTCTATGGATATTCTCACCAGCTGTCTGCAAGGAGTATAAATCCTTCCATTCCCCACCATCCGGTCAGAGCTGAAGAAGCTTCTTGGATGAGAAGCGAAACGTCTTCAAAGAAAAACAAGGAAGTCCAGTTGCCTCTTGAAAAAGCACCTTTGAGACCTCCATCCAGACACTTGCAGCCTCAAAGCAGCAGGCTAAACATTGATGGCATCCCTTCTTCAACAATGGATAATTGGTATACCGATGATACAACACTCAAATTGCTGGATGACCTGTCCCAATGGTTTCATGTACAAGGAAGAGTACAATCCTGCAGCTTCCCACAAGTCAAGGTCCACTAGGTCACCTCTCATTCCTCAACAGAGCGAACCAAAACTGCCCATTCAGAAAAGAACAGAACCACTGCAGAATAGTCTCCAATCCCCACAAGTGGTCCAGCAAGATACAATGGTTGAAAGCTGCCGAGAGGTCCAAGAAGACACGGGGGAGACGACACTACCCCTATCCAAGCCCAAATGCAGTTCATCCAGAAGAGCAACCAGTTACATCTCAATTCCCTAACTGGGCCTGAATAAGAGCCCAAATAATTTGATTCTTCTAGGATGCTGAGGGAGTTGAAGAGTTGTTGATACACTCCAACCAGGGGTGGGTTCTAACTTACCTCGCTGCCGGTTCGTTTCCTCCTGTGCCGCGTGGCCGTGCCTTGTGGGCGCACGCACACTTTGCGCGCACACGCATGCTCAGTGCCGGAAAAAAATCCCCCCCTCCCCAAAAAAGCCAAAAACAAGATGGTGACGCATGCGCAGTGCCGGGAACTCGGCTTCTGCACATGCGCAGAAGAAAAAAACCTGGGAAAAAATTCAATTTTTTTTTTTAAAAAACCATGGCGGCGCCCACAGACCGAACCGGATCCGTGATGTCACTGTGACGTCACCAGCGGGTCACTACCAGTTTGGGAGAACCGGTCCGAACCGGGAGGAACCCACCTCTGACTCCAACCCAACAACTTTCTTTAAAAGAAGGATATTGGAGATTATTGGATCCAGGGAAGAGCCTGAAAGGACATCTGCCAGGATCTTAAAATAGACCAGGTTAGGAATAGATCAGGTTAGGAAACAGCAGTTTTGATTGTGGAATAAACTCTACTTTATTGATGTAGGCTAAAGTGGTAAGAGAATCCTGAAAATCTGATCATGTTTTCCTTTCCTGCCTCTTTTACTAAAGAAAAATTAGATGAATCTCGATTTAAGTTTATTTCAAATGTTCCATCTTTTCCCAATCTTAAATCCTATTTTATTAGACCATCATATTCCTTTTCCAAGGTCATCTCAGTGGTTTTCCATATCACAACACAGTTTATTTCTGCTGGTAGCTCCCCCTCTCATTAAGAGGTGCTGTCTGTCTCCTGAACCCAGATGTTAGTGTCGCCACCTGCCCATTGCAACAGCCAGGATTTTATAATTTGTATAAAAATACAATTATATAACACATATAATTTGCTCTGAGATGAAAACAAGATCTAAAGTATGACCATCTACGTATGGTGGTCCATGAACTCCCAGATATTATTTGAGCTGGTTCTCAGGGCATGGAGATTAAAGTCTCCCAGCATCAAAAGGCAGATTGTTCTTCATTGTTAGCCCAGATACTAATTCTGACAACCGGAGAATGCTCCTGCAGGTAAGGTGTATTAAGGTAACAAGTGTCAGTCTTGAGAGGTAGTCCAGGCAGGAAGCACAACCAGATGAACTAATTCTACTTTATTATAAGGTTACATTAACAGAATCTTGCAAGTCTGAAAGTATATTTATCTCCCTTGGCCTTTACAGCCAAAGAAACTATACAGAGGAATTTGCCATGCCCACAAATCTTTTGCAGGCTGAACTGCCTCTTATCTGACTGTTCCCCTGGCTGTAGCTCTTCCCCCCTGCCTCCCAAGGTCATTCCACATAACCTTTACAACATGATCCCAAGCTTGTTTCTATGGCCCAGCCCAACACATAGGCACTCCCATCCTGGTATTTCAGGAACAGGTTTGCTAATTACAGGCAAAGTTCCCGTCACAACTGAAGACACCACCATTTCAGCTTTGGCTAAGGAATCCAAAAATGAACTGGGCAGATTTCACACAAGGTAGCGTTTGTTACCTTCTTCCAGGCAGGATTCAATAATATATGCCTCATCCATCACCAGGTTGGGAACAAAAGTGGTCTTACTGTAGATAAATCTGGCACTAACCACCACTACCTTGAAGCCAACGTACTCAGCAATCTGGCTGCCTCGCTCCCTGGATGTCCCACTGGGTTTTAAGTTGGGGTTGCCACCAAATAGAAGGTCTCTTTTCCACCAAAGTAGCCCATTTGATGCTCCCTGCCATATCTCCCTCAATCTAATTATCCCTGTCCATCTCCTGCCAAGGTGGACAAGTACTCCATCAGAAAGGAGCCTCCATATCCCAGCTAGTCCAATCACCCAGGCCTGCTGTTTGAATATTACTTAGCTGGACTTTACAACCAACAATATATAGACTTGCTCACATACACATACACTTGCTATAATATATTAATTAATTAATTAATTTTTCCACATTTTTGAATCACCTATCTCCCTTAGACAGGGACCCTGGGTGGTGCACAATAAAAAGTTAAAATATAAAAGTAGTATACAAAAAAAAAACAAATTTTAAAGGAGAATGATTAAACACTGTTAAAATTGGTTAAAAAGTGAAGGAAGGTCTCTCCAGGCACCAGCCAGTCCCACGGCTGTGTGCTGCTCTCAGCTCCCTCACGTAAGGCTGCAGAGCCATGTTTTCACTCCTTTGCAGAAGGCCATGAGAGTGGGGGCCTGTTTCATCTCAGGGAGAGGGAGGGGCAGAACATTTCACAAGGCGGAGACGGCCTTGTGCTAGTTTCTCATGCTAGAACCTGCCAGTTGAGGTTTTAACTGACGGGGTCTGCAACATACCTTCCCTGCCTGACAGGGTGGGACGAGCTGATGTAATAGCAATAGAACTTAGACTTATATACCGCTTCATAGTGCTTTACAGCCCTCTGTAAGTGGTTTACAGAGTCAGCCTATTGCCCCCAACAATCTGGGTCCTCATTTTACCGACCTCGGAAGGATGGAAGGCTGAGTCAACCTTGAGCCAGTGAGACCTGAACTGCCAAACTGCTGGCAGCCAGCAATCAGCAGAAGTAGCCTGCAGTACTGCATTCTAACTACTGCGCCACAACGGCTCATAATGGAACAAAGATGGCTCCATAACTAGCCTGGTCCCATTAATACAAAACTGGAAGCTCTCTACCTCCCAGACACCCTGCCACTGGCATCTGGACAGCTGGGCTTCAACACCAAGCTGTTCTCACCAGGGGTGGGTTCTAACTTACCTCGCTGCCAGTTCACTTCCTCCCGCGCCACGTGGCCACGGCTCATGGGCGCACGCATGCGCAGTGCAAAAAAAAAAAAAAGCCAAAAACAAAATGGCGACGCATGCACAGTGCCAGATACTCGGCTTCTGTGCATGCGCAGAAGAAAAAAAATATGAAAAAACAATAAAAAAAACAATTTAAAAAAATTCAAAAAAAAAGATGGCGGCACCCACGGACCGGCACCGACTGAACCGGACCCGTGGCATCATTGTGACATCACCAGCGGGTCACTACCGGTTCAGGCGAACCAGTCCGAACCGGGAAGAACCCACCTCTGGTTCTCACCATAGATATCTCATCTATGGTGCCTCTTGTCTCCTACCTCGTCTTTCACCCCAGCAAATCGTAACAATTCCATGGCAGGAAAATTTATGAGAAAAGCAATCCCAGGAAGGTATTATTAAGTATTGCTCCACCTCCCACTGCAGGTGGAAGGTAATGAGCTGGGTTGCTACTGCTTGTGTGTACTGTTAGATTAAAAACTGATTCTAAGTTCTAGCTGATGACCATGAATGAAATCCTTCAAGTCCTTCTCAGATATGTTTTTCCCCCTGAAAATACGCCATACTTTTGTAGGCCTTTCTTGTCATTTGAGGCAGGCAGTAGGATGAGAAACTGCAACAGCCACAATTGTAGAGATGGAAAGCAGCACTACATGTGGGTAAGTTTCTGTGTATGGGTGAGTATGAGAATGAAAGGTGGAGTATATTGGGGTATGACTCAGGATGGCAAAGGAAGGAAAGGTGAGGTCTGTAAGGGTGTATGCCGAAATTTATGGAAAGGGTCATAATTAAGTTAGAAATCACAAAAAAATATGTTCATAGGACATGCTTGCCCATTGCTCACCGAACTATGGTTTACTAATTTAACCCAGTTGTCTCAGTTTACATATATTTACCTATAAACTAAACAATTATATTTTAGCCTAGTGTACGGGGTATCCATCTCAGAAAGAAAAGGATAGACACCAGATCATGGATATGCTTTGGAAATGCGTGGCTGGGGATGTTGGGTCATCAGGATGAGTAAGTCTGAATGTTTTGGAGCCTTTTCTAGAGGCTTAACATAACTATTTTGTCTTTTAATTCTCCTTCTTCCCCCAACTATGATTTGAAATATCACTTTACTTCTCTTTCCACTTGCACTCAGGAAATGTTCCTTCTGTGAAATGATATACGGAATTGATCTTTCAGTGCTGTGGGGGGGGGCCTCACAGTCTTATAAACAATTATAGTAAATGTCACCATAGAAATCTAGTCTGTTTTGGAAGACAAAGCATCTACTTCCTTGTAATGGACATTTTGAAAGAAAGCAAAAGCTCTGTGATGAGTGAAAATAGTAGGTGAAATTGTTTTTGGCTTTCCCACACTCAACATAATGTGAGAGATGCATTTTACTTTTCAATCTTAGTAACCAAAATGTCACATAACAAAACTCTCTATTGATGTTTGGGGGCTTATGAAGATTTATTTTGGACATCCGTCTTCAAGATTGTTGTCTCAGAGTTTTGCGGTTTCTATGGTGTTTACTACGTGATCTCCTTGAGGTCTTGCCTAGGTTTCCCTCAGGCACTATGTCCTCTGCATGTGGTGGTTTGGCCCATTTCCAGATACAGCAAACATACCAACATTGTGAACATGTCATCCAGGGACAGTAGATGAGTCATATGCTTACCTTGGACAGAAAGGGAAAGATCAGTCAACATCTGTTTTCTAACATAGGCCAATCCATAACCTCCAGACTTAGAGATAGTTTACCTTATAATATGAAGTGCTGGAATAATGGAAAATGAAGGAAAATATTGGGTTTCTATCAAAAAGAAGGTGTTGAAAAAACAAGATGGCAACTTTCGGGTCTCTCTCTCTCTCCCTCTGGATTCCAGAGTCTCACTTGAAAAATACCCATTGTCAGAACAAAAATCTTGGTTGTCAAGTTCAAATAACATTTGAAGCCTTTTATGTAGCTCTATGTATATTGGCTCACACAGGCATTGTGTTACTTGTGGGTCTTCCAGGAACTGATTTGGTATTGTCCCATTTATAGCTTTAAGCATATTACATTTAGAAGCTTTTATGGAATTATTGTGTAGAATAATTTTATTATTATTACACATTGCTTACAATTGTTTACCACCTTCGGATTTGTTTTCTAATTCTGAAACGTTTGTCAATAAATAAAATAAATTTTGTCTGGGGAAAAATCCCCAAAAGCTCTCAGGAGTACATCCAAAGCTATCAGCCACTGAGGGCAGTGTCCCTACCCTGGCTGAACATCTGAATTCTTTGTTAGATTTTTATCTGGCTTTCTCTTAGAAGCTCAAGATGTGTATGAGCCACTGTGAATAAACCCCACTGAGTAATACTCTTATCATAAGATGTTCAAAATTTCCATGTCCTGCCCAATTTTCATAAGCAAAAGATCACAAAGCAGATTGAGGTGTGTCATGTTCAGAGGCGTGTATAAGGAGGCCAAAAGAGGACAAATAATGAAAACAGCACTGTGATAGTGGAACACTATTTTCATCATTTTGATGAAAACTTAAGAACCTGTTGATTCCTCTGGACACGTGACATGAGTTAGTCCTAGGTGATCTATCAGAATGCCACCACAATACCCATGTTGGCCATGAAGCCTTGAGTCCCTTCAAACACATAAACCTTGGCAAGAATATCAATATCTCCCGAGACTAAACCTGCACCATGTCTGAGAGGAATCTCTGAAAGTTCAAGTAGATAAATCAGCAATCTCTCAAGCATAAAATGATAAGGGGCATGCATAAGCACACCATTGTGCCTACTGTCCCTGTCCTAATGTACCCATGTATTCATAAAATATCATGTACTCATAACCATGCTTATACTTTGTTTATACTTTGTCTGTAATCATATATACGCTTGACAAATAAAATAAATAAAATAAAAATAAAATGATCACAACTGTTTATCATTTTCAGATAAGAGACTGAGATATTAGATATATTCTTTCTAATTTTAGCTGCAAGGTCTTCTATTGGAGAGAAAGATTAGAATCCTATTACTTTTCATCCAAAGGTGAACAGTCTTCTCAATAAAATAAAGGATGCGATTTTTAATTATCTCCCCTCTACATTATTCAGATTTATCAGGAATCTTTTGGGAAGGATTGGGGGAAGGGGGTTGTGGAGGGGTGAAGGAAAGAAGAGAAATTGATGAAAATTGACCCTTCCTCATTAGGCTGAACTATCAGCAGAATAAGCCTAATTTGATTCTATAGCAAGAAATATTTTTGGAATATTGAAAAAAATAGATAAATTTATAGTACTAGACTGCTTAGTATTTAATGGCTTTATGAAATTAAAGTCCATGAGTCACTGTTTCATTGACACGATTCCCACCCAACGTGGTCAAGCAAAATGGGCATGCTGTAGATCCCGTCAGCCAAAGAATGCCGGGCTGGCGGGGACCAAAGGATGGGGGTTTTTTATGGTGGCCCCTGCTCTATGGAACATCCTCCCTTCAGAGATTAGAATGGCCCCAACCCTGTAAGCCTTTTGTAAGGCCTTAAAAACCTGGCTATGTTCCTGAGCCTGAGGTGCTGAAGGTGCCAAGGGCCCCATTTCCTGGCTATATTGCTAAGAGACCAAATATCTTGAATTGGATGTTTTTAATTTTTTTTTCTGGTTTTACTGTTTTTGTTGTTTTAAAATGTTTTTTATTTTATTTTAATTGTAATATATTTTATGAATTTTATGAACCTACCCAGAGTCATTGACTAAGATGGGCGACCATAGAAATTGAACAAATTAATATAAAAGAAAAAGAAAGAAAAAAAGAAAGAAAGAGAAGAAAGAAAGAAAGAAAGAAAGAAAGAAAGAAAGAAAGAAAGAAAGAAAGAAAGAAAGAAAGAAAAAAAAAGATTTTCAAGCTTCAGTTCCAGACTTTGCTGCTATTTGTGCAACAGTGGCAGTGACTGTAATTCATCTCAGAATTATAACAAAATAATGCATATGAAACAATTAGACTCTATGCATTTTGTGTTAGTTTGGGGTCTGCAAATTACATTTGAAGATGCTTTTGGACAGAATCACTGTCCAAAATCAACTAAAAATCTCAATTGGAATTTGAGCCAGATCCAGTGGTGGGTTTCTACCGGTTCGCCCCGGTTCAGGCGTACTGGTAGTGGCGGCGGCGGGAGGCTCAGCCCACCCCCCCTGTACGTCATCACGGATGCTCTGCGCATGCGCAGAAGCGGCGGGCACACATCTCCGAACCGGTAGCAAAGGTAAGTGAAACCCATTACTGGTCAGATCTGCCCTGTTCCTCCCTTCTCAATATATCCTCAATTGTTTGACCTTTAGATAGAGGTTCACTTTAAGTTATTTTGGAAGCAGATTTTGTTGGAAAAGACAGATTTAATAGGATGAAATAAACATTAAGTTGGAAGTTTATACCACATGTTTAGAATACAGGAAACTCAAGTCAGAAAGTTTAGGGCACCGTGTGAGGGCTGGAGCTTACTTGGTGGGAATTAAGAATCATTATGTTAACATGAAATAAAGGTTGGCCTTTTAAGGCTGAGAAGCAAATGGCTAAGCATCTGTTGACTCAAAAAAAGTTAATCTTCTGTGATTATATGACCTCTCTGCAGCCAGCATAAAAGCTACTTAGCTAGCAAGTCCTTGTAGCTTCTGAATGGGGGGCGGGGGGGGATTTGAGTTGCTGAAGAGAGGAGATTTATTGCTGGGCCTGAGACATTCTAATTTGAGGACAGCATGTAATACGTTTGAAGGATTGATGTTTATGACGCAGGAGTTCAAATGTTTGGCACCATCACTCATCACGAATCTTCTTCCTGCAATCTTCCCAATACATTTATATGTTACGGATGTAGCTGATAGCAGTATGGGAAGGAAGCATTGGTTCAATGTGACTGCACAGAGTCACACAGGTATAAAAATAGGATAACTAACTAACTAGCTAAATAAATAAATAAATAAATAAATTTTACTTTAATACAGTATTCTGCTTGCATTTTTAAACATAATACTGATGTCGTATGATGGAAAGAGCTTACTTCTCCTACTCTCCTACACCTGCTAAGTCAAGCTGATAGCAAAATCTTACCACACTATACCAAGGAACTGTTGGATGTCTTTACACAGAAAACAATGTTTATCTCAATTCTCGAAACTTAAACGAAAATTTGAAATAGCAGCTTTCATTTAAGTGATCCCGGAAAATATGCCCACGTCGTCTTAGGAAGCATCTGAAGCACTCTATAATTAAAGTGTTGCAATGTGATCCTTTCTGAAATCTTTTTAACCTTCTTTCTCACGCCCTTAAACATTTTTAAAATAAGAGACATGTTTTGTGAAAAAGGGCACATCTAAGACTGCTTCATTCTGTGAAGAATTTTGGATCTTATAGTTAGTTAATTCTTTAAATGGTTATGGCCATGTTTTATTTCCCATTATTTGTGTGCTTCTTTTTATAGGAGGAAACAAGGCAGTTGCTTCCCTCTTAGGGAAAATGGGCACTTGTCCTGAGAAAGTGTTTCCATGTTCTCTGTCCCTTTTTACTAATATGGGAAGCACTGCAAAGATTCTGTTAAAGGTCATATGTCATCTCTAAATGTATGCCCCCCCCCAATAGTAAAAAACCCCCACCGTGGGTGTTAAGAAATGGATGCGTTGGTGAGTTAGGTAAACTATCCACTTCTCCAAACAATATAAATTGGTCATACCACTAAAATAGTTTTGGTCTGAAAGCCGACAAAAGGATCCCAGACTCAACTAACTTATGTGAAAACTATGGAAGTAAAACATGATAGTAAAACCTTAGAAACCCAGTTGTTTCTACAGCTCTCAGGGTGTAATGTCTGAAACGATTTTGAAGTAAAAAGTTCATTTAAAAGGAGAAGGGGAACATGCTGTAGTGCTTCAACAGTTCTTCTCCATTTCTCAACTGAGATGCACTTCCACCCTTGTTTGCCGAAAACGTTGCTGTCGTGCAATTTATTTGCTTTCATTGATGATCCCTAATCTGTCTCTATAAAAGTTAGTTCTGAGTCACCACTGAACGATGCCGTCCTGATTAGGTATGTACAGTACCGATTTGGCAGAGCTGTTGGCCATGTTCTCCAGCTTTGTTTCTTGTCCTCTTTAATATGCCGGCATTTGCCAATCATGGTAATGCAGCAGGATCAGGGAGCGTCTGACACCAGGACTCTGGTGGCCTCTTTAGACTGCTTTGCTGGCCCCAGCCTTTATCTCCATTCTGGTCTAACAGGAGTTTTATAGAGTGTTTTGAAAAACCAGATGGGACTCATAAAGGGAACTGAGTCTCTTGTGACCTTTCCCAAGAGCAGTGTTTGGTCCCATCATTCCACTGTTCATTATTGCAGCAAAACTGGAAACAGCAATAGAAAAAAGTATTCCCTGCAATACCAGCTGGGCTATAGCAAAAAAAATCCACTCAACAGGCCCTGTGCCTAGCCCCAAAATAAGTTCCCCAAAATAACACGAAGTCTCCTTTCAGTCTAATCCTCCCACTGGTGCTAGCAAGCAACGTCCATGTACAGGTAGTCCTCGACTTACAACAGTTCATTTAGTGACCATTCAAAGTTACAACAGCACTGAAAAAAGAGACTTATGAGTCATTTTTCACACTTACAGCCTTTGTAGCATCCTTATGATCATGAATCAAAATTCAGATGCTTGGCAATTGGTTCATACTTACGACGGTTGCAATGTCCCGGGGTCACGGGATCCCCTTTTGCGACCTTTTGACAAGCAAAATCAATGGGGAAGACAGATTCACTTAACAACCGTGTTACTAATTTAACAACTGCTGGGATTCACTTAACAAATGTGGCAAGAAAAATCATAAAATGGGGCAAAACTCACTTAACAAATTTCTCACTTAACAAGATAAATTTTGGGCTCAGTTGAGGTCGTAAGTCAAGGGCTACTTGCAGTTTTCTTTGTAATAGCATGAACATGAAATATGCTTTGGGGGCTTTGGGGGGGCTAAGAATAGAATAGGAGCAGAAGAAGTTGACTAAGAATGAGAAGGAAGGGAACATGCCCACATCCCCTGATATGTACAATAGGTGCTCCCTGATCATCTCCACTACTGGTCCCTTGGCTTTCTTTTGCCACCAGTGGTAATGAAGAGTAACAGATTTTATAGATTTTTGAGACTATTGCTCAATGGTGTTAAAATGCAGGAGCGGGCAGGGGGACTATTTTAACACCAATAACGGTAAGGGTTATTTTTGCCCATCTCCTGAAGTAGAGATGAAATGAAGGAAACATCATGAGGACAGAGGAGGAAATTGCTAGTATCGAAGAACGTTTGTACTTGAGTAAACTGCAAGTGAGAACATAGCCTCAATAGTAGCAGAGAACAATATCCCCGTGAAATAGGAATGATAAACTGTGGGATTCTCTGAGAAGAGGGCACAATGATACGTGGGTGTCCTTCTTTCTAAAATATCAGCTCAGGAGCAATTGTCGGTTATTTTCCTCTCCTACTGAATATTTCCTCACATGTGATAAAAACTGAAGAAACTTTGACTTGATGTTGCATATACATAGAGCAAATATCCCCCCTTCTCATTTTTACTTCAAAATATTGTTTAAGTGAACTTCAAATAAAGAACTTTGCCTAAAAACAGCCATTGTACTATTCTGCAAGTTGGTAGGCTGGGGAAAGCAGTTTATATTCTCTAAAACTTTTCCACTACAGTTCCAACAATTCCTTATTTTTCCTCATGCTTCTCCTTGCATAAGAATCTCCACAGATTTAGTCTTAACTGAACTGTTCTTTTGTAATACTCCAGTGAAAGGAGAACCATCTGGTGCTCAACAGATATTCAGAATTATAGTTCCCACAATTACCATTGGCTGAAAATACTGGCTAGGGTTTGTGGAATGTGTAGTACAAAATATTTTCAGAGCACCAATGTGGCTACCATTATTTTACCATAGTGCAGGATGGAAAACAGCCTTCCATTCCTTCTGAATCCAATCATCCGTTCAGTTGGCCAAAATCAGCCTATCAACCTGTTTCCTCTATCACATATTTTTAAAGATGTAGCAATTTAAAGAAATCGCTAAGGTAAGATTAGGCTTCATACAGTTCTGGATGTGACAGTTTCCATGGTAAATGCAAGTGTTTCCCACCATTTCAATTCATGGATTACTTCACTGCTTCACAATCTTCCAAAACAGTCTTGCATATTTCACTGATAGCAATAGTTTATTGCTATTGAATGACACCTGAAGAAATTCCTTAGTATTGGTAAATCAGTCCATTTTTCTGTCTAATTGCAACAGTATGTATCAGCTGATTTTTAAAAAATCTTAAAATCATTTGGAAAATCCATCTTTGTAGCAACATGAGTATTTTTGGTGGAGATGTCAAAAACTGTATTTTAGGTTGCTATTATTCAAATCACCAGGAAATACATGAACTATACCAGGGGTCTCCAACCTTGGCAACTTTAAGACTTGTGGACTTCAACTCCCAGAATTCCGCAGCTGGCTGAGGAATTCTGGGAGTTGAAGTCCACAAGTCTTAAAGTTGCCAAGGTTGGAGACCCCTGAACTATATTACAGATGGGGATATTAATTCACACCTGTTAATACACAAAGATATTTTCCCCCCTGAAGAATGAAGCAGCCCCCCTCTCCTCCCTGGGCTCTTTTCCGCTTTCTACCCTTCACTGAAGAAAGTTATACACATCTTTGGACCCATGAATTCCCATGTATGAAAAATAAATAAATAAAAAGACATGGGAATCTTTTGAACCTATAGGAATAATTCCCTCTCTCATTTTGAAGTTGAACTGCAAAGGCTCAAGAGTAAATAATGGGGATTAAACAATGGAGATTGTTTGGCCAATGGCTCAGTTTCGCTGAGTTGACAGTCAAAAGCATGGGAGAAGTTTGAGTTTCAGGAAAATCATTTTTCACCCAGTGTAGCTACAGAAAATCAAGCATATATTGTTAGATTGCTATTCTAGGCAGTCAGTTATGTACCCAACCTTAACATTGAAGAAATCAGTCTGATTAAATTAAATTAAAATGGTTAATGCTTATCTATGGAATCTCTTCTCTCTTCATGGTAGAGAAATCCTCTTGAATGTATTCAATTGGAATATTCAACACTGATTTCATATTAATATTCTATTTATAAGCATCACATTGCTGCTCTTGTTCTATTCTTAATTTTTTTTAAACCTGAGAGCCACTGTTAAATACCAGGATAGACACATAGGGCAAATACAAACTCATTGCAATCATAAGTTGTGCATTGTAATGTGCAAAATTGTTTCATGCAGCATGTGAACAGTTATCACAAATCAGAAGCTTGCAGTCATGTATATTACTGTGGAAGCCAGGCTGGGAGATGATATGTGGGTCACATGGCTACCATTAAAACGGAATATATGCATTTGTTCCCAACACTCTTATCATAACTAATAGCTCTGCGCTTCAAGATGATCTTCCTTATTCAAGTATGCTAAAGCCTAGACTAATAGATTCACCCATGGCTGTAATTCTAAGCAGGAAATAAATATTGCTCTCAGCAGCTACTGGGGACTGGTTTGAGAATTGTAGAAGTGCAAGGGCCTTTGAAGTTAACATTGCATTTTCAATGCAGAGCTCGCCTCCCCCCTCCTCATTTAAGGCTGTCCAATGTCTCTGCTTAAAGACCTACACTATTTCTATAGAGAATATAGCTCCATGATATCCCTGATATAAAGTGAGGTTTTTTTTATATCAGCGTCCCTTTGTTCCCTTTAATCTTTTCAGAAATACACAGTCGCTTCAATTTAGAAGGCCATGACAAGAACAATTGGACTGATGGTCTTCATCCGTGTCGGATCCAAGTACCCATTGTATTATGACAGTAACAGCAGTAGTATTAGTGTCAGTAGTAAAAACACCCTTGAGTCAAACTTCACTCATGGCGACTACACTCCATGTCATTTTCTTGCCAATAGCAGTTTGCCATTGGGTTCTTTGTCATCATCAACAACAACAACATAGTTGTCCTCATTCTGACAGCAGCATGTAATATGATAAAAAAATGGCTAAGATAGCAAAACCTCAAAGAGTTAAGCATCATTGGGATAACGCACAAGGCACTCTGTGTGTCAAGGCCAAATTCTGCCCTATTATGAGCCCATTGCAACAGGGTTATTTGTGTGTGTTATTTTCGGGGAAAAACAGTAGATAGATAGATAGGTAGATAGATAGATAGATAGATAGATAGATAGATAGATAGATAGATAGATAGATAGATATAGAGATAGAGAGATATAGATATAGATATAGATATAGATATAGATATAGATATAGATATAGATATAGATATAGATATAGATATAGATATAGATATAGATATAGATATAGATATAGATATAGATATAGATAGATAGAGATGATAGAGATAGAGATAGAGATAGAGATAGATAGATAGATAGATAGATAGATAGATAGATAGATAGATAGATAGATAGATAGATAGATATAGTGTGTGTGTGTGTGTGTGTGTGTGTGTGTGTGTGTGTGTGTGTGAAATACGAATGGGGGAGGATCAGCATTTTCCCCCTTTAGAATATAGCTCACCAGGGGTATGGCAACTGAAATACCAGTAACTCACTCACGGTAAGTAACTCACTCACTGTTTTCAATGTTAAGTGGCAATGGTGGGCCATTTTTCAACTAAAGCCGGTATTCTATGTGTGAAGCTAATATTTATTTACTCTTACTAGTTCTAGAGTGCAATTCAATGCCTGCTTGGATAGAGGGAAGACCCACTGCTTTCATGGGTAAATGTGCATAGCCACTCATATTGTAAATCTGTCAACGGCACCAGGATGAGATAACAATAGCTGAATAGAGTGTTAAAGTTAGTTACAGACAAGCGTTCCGTAGGCTGTTTACTAGCCCACCTCCAGTTGGTGGCTTTGAGATGTGCTGATTATGACTCCTAGCAGCTGTCTGAAGATGATGAGAGTTAGTCCTATGTGCCCCCAAGACCACCATAGGTGGAGGAAAGCTTCAGAGTGACAAAGGACTTAATACACACCACAGTGTGCATACGATACTGTAAAAGGTGCAGCAGACTTATGCCTAAGAACAGAACTTAAATCCACCTGCAAGGAGTTTCTGATGATCTAAGAGAGAAAAATTGTTCGGGTAAAAATGTTGGGACATAAATGATGAATGGGTCAGGACAACAGCAGAGGGAAGAGGTGGGGCCGTGCAAATAGCATGACAGGTTAAGTTCTAAGCAAGCCTGCAGATTGCTACTTGAACTGCAGTTTGTGCCCCTCTGCGGAAAGGGGCTTCACCTGACTGGGTGGCAACTAAAGCACCAACATCTATTTTTAAGAAAGGTTAGAAGTTGATTGATCTCAGACTGAAGTGACTGGAAGCAGATTAGTTGAAACCAAAGAAAAGGACCATTTGTTTGTGAGAATTTTACTGAAAGAATCCAGTTTGTGTAAGAGCTTAAAAAGCAGAGATATTACAAGTACATAGCCTTTTAGTTTGGCTGAAACTATAAATACATGGACGGCCAGCTCAGGAAGGTAAGTAGATGATTTGCAGGAGAAGGATGAACTGAAAGTAAGTATTTTTTTTCCCCTTCCTTCCATCTGTCTTCTTGGGTGGTTTAATTTAGCTGCCTTTGTTTCCAGCATATCACCCTGCAAGAGCTAATGTATTGTTCTGAGAGTTCTGTCTATTTTTTTTTAAAAGGGCTTCTCATAGACACAATAGCAGCCCTCTCCAGCCTGGTGTCTTCCAGATGTTTTGTATACACCGGCTTTGATCATTGGTCATGTTGGCTGCCAATGTTAGGAGCTGTAGTCCAATCCACACATATGGAATGGGAAAGAATGGCTCCCAACTTGCTGCTATACCTCATTGCTGCTGGCTGAAAGAGAAGGGGAGGAATGAAAATTATAGTTGGAAAGGAGAGGAAGATCTAGTGAGACTTACTTCTCCTGTCTCAATTTGTTTGAAGATTAGCATGGTCTTGCTGTCACTGGTGGGGGGGGGGGAAGGAATCCCTTGAATAAGGACGTGTCTGTATTCTGATTATTGTAGATCAAAGTTGAAAAGATGGACTTGGCCAGTCCTTGGGTCCTAACAACTGGCCATTCTTTGCCATTGATTCAGATTGTCTAATTAATGGTGGATATGAAATAGATGAAGCAAGATGAAATAGGGCAAGATAGGGATAAATAGGACAGACCCTAAAGATACGATAAATACAAGTGGTTCTCGACTTATGACCACAACTGGGACCAGAATTTCTGTTACTAAGTGAGTTACATGATTTTACAATCTTCATGAACATGGTTCTTAAGCAAATCAATGCAGTTATTAAGTGAATCACATGGTCGTTAAGTGAATCCTCCTCCTCTCTTTCCTCCCCCTCCTGCCATTGACTTTGCTTATTTATTGGAAGCTGGCTCAGAAGGTCACAAATGGCCATCACCCAGCCCTGGGATACTGCCAGAGGTGGGTTCCTACCGGTTCTAACCGGTTCTTTAGAACCGTTAGTAAACCGGCGATGACATCACGGAACCGGTTCTTTCGGTGTCTCCGTGGGCGCTGCCATCTTGGATTTTGCTTCTGCGCATGCGTGCGCACGCACACACGGTGCAACCCTGAGCAAACCAGCAGCAAAAGGATCCAGAACCCGCCCCTGCTCTGAGGTCCCTTCCAGCCTATGATTGTTTTCCGTATCTCCCTCCTCATTTGTCTTCTGTAAATGTTTTGGCC
>QLTV01000974.1:5242846-5253409 GCA_003457575.1 Thermophis baileyi | reverse complement strand
GTAGGGAGGGAATGGAGATTTTCCAGTATCCTTCCCCTGCCATGCCCACCAAGCCACGCCCACCAAGCCACACCATGCCCACCGAGCCACACCCACAGAACCGGTAGTAAAAAAAATTGGATTTCACCACTGACTTTTGTTCAGTCACATAGTATGGGCAGGCTGGGTAAAGTTTTTAGAACCATCTTCCATAATCCTGACAATTTTTCTTAATGTGCACATATAACCAGATTATGTATTGTTTGGGTTCAGTGGTTCAAAAAAAAAAAGAAAAGAACAAATGATGCCCATTTAGTACAAGTTCCTTTTGTCCTTAAATGGATACAGGATGAAGAATCAATACATTTGACCAGAAGTTTTATTAATGATTGCTCTTTAGGGGTGGGAAGAACTTTATCTTTGCTTGACGTTTAGGGCTCAATCCAGTCACCAATTCTTATTTCATTTCCCCAACTCTCAGCTGTGGAGTCAGAAACATATGTTTCAATAAGATTCTGATATTTATTCATGAAAATATAGCTTTGTGGATGCAACCTTCCAGGTGTTCTGTGCACAGATAAACACATCCATGCATTAGGGACATATACCTTTGGTCAATGTAAGGCGCCACATATTGACCTGCTGAGCTGCAGGGGATTATCAGGGAAAGTGAAATCATGGATATGGTTTAGATTACCTAAAGGAATTTCTACACGCTAGAATGCTGCTTTTGGACTCCCTTATTCAGTGGTGAAATCCAATTTTTTTTACTACCGGTTCTGTGGGTGTGGCTTGGTGGGCGTGGCAGGGGAAGGATACTGCAAAATCTCCATTCCCACCCCACTCTGGGGCCAGCCAGCGATGGTATTTGCCGGTTCTCCGAACTACTCAAAATTTCCGCTACCGGTTCTCCAGAACCTGTCAGAACCTGCTGGATTTCACCCCTGCCCTTATTGTTCTTCTTGTTCCGATTTCCCACTGAAATCAATGTCTGTTATTAGAGATGTGTGAGAAACATCTGCTGAGTTTCTATGCACGCAACAAGAAACATCATTTTGCTACTATATTGGAGCTTTCTTGTCATTTCCTAGGAAAACCTGTGACAATAGCTATGACCCTTGACGTTGCAAGTATTTCCAGCATTTCAGAAAGTGATATGGTAAGCAAATAATCCCTACTGCGCACATAAGGAAATAGAACTGTATAGTATACTATGCAGCTTTGAGAATACAAAGTCCCTTAGACTGCTAACATTTTGCAATCCAGATTGACCCAGAATTAAGTTCCAGTGTGTTCACTGATGCTCACTCTCTAGTAAGTGTACTGAGCACTGCAGAAGTACAGCTTGAAAGTAATTTCATGGCTTTAATAACATTTTTTTAATTCTCTCCTTTAAAAAAAAATAAATAAATATTGGGCATTTGTATCAGTGGTAGAGAGAGAGCATTTAAGTGAACTGGGTTTTGCTTCACGTTCTGGATTTGAGGGTCACACTTCATTCTATCATGAGGAACCTTCCCACCTCCCCCCCCCCACGATCTCAGTGGAATTGATGTATATTCAGAGTGGAGATTGTGATGTAACAGGTCAGGTAAAACAGTTGGCTGAAGCCTCTCAATTGTCTGAAGAACTGCTACTGATTAATTATGCATGAGATTTTATTTTCACACTTTCATAATACAGGAACGATGGGATATCAGTATTGCTTTAGGGCTCACTCAAGCCCCCTCTAGCTGTATCTTGATTCACTAGCCATTCTTGAGGGACATATCTGCATCTCCTTTGTCTCATCCCCAACCCACAGCTGAAGCCACACGACTTTCTCTTTAGCTGATTCAGTCTTACAGTGTTGTCTTCTCTCTCCTTCTAGCACAAGCCCTGCCACATTCATTATTGTGTGTTTAGTAATAACCAGGGGGTGATTATTCAGGAGTCGGCATCTTCTGGCCTCTACTGGGCTGTTACAAGCAGTCTCCCGCCCCTCTCAGGCTGGTGATTTCCCTCTATGACTGTTATAATTTCAGCAGCAGATGCAACAGGCACTAAGTACAGGTTGGGCATTAAATGGGCACTTTGTTAAGACAAAGAGATCAGTCATGGGGGTGGGGGGGTGGGAGTTGCACCACCTGATCTGCAAATGGAGCAAGTGAGGCAGAGATTCCCATCTATTCATGGATTAATTTTTTTTATCTCTCTCAACCCCCCCTCCCCCAAATTCCCTCCATGACAGGAAGGTGATTGGAAAATGTACCAATCACTTCCCATAACTTTTTAATTGTAGCACTGCTCACAAGAAAAATAGAAATTGACTGCGAGGACAGAGGAAATATATATTTATTGCTTTATTGCTGCCTCATGGACCAGAGGAAAACAAATGAAGATGTCCTCTTAAGAAGAGGTGTGCTCTACCTGCTTCCTTAGCCTGGGGGATATTTATTTATTTATTTATTTATTTATTTATTTATTTATTTATTTATTTATTTATTTATTTATTTATTTGTCAAACATGTACAAGATAGCAGGTATAGGTATAAACATAAACATAATCAAGGTGAATACAGATAGATGAGGACAATAGGACAGTAGGACAGGGACGGTAGGCACGCTGGTGCGCTTATGCACGCCCCTTACAGACCTCTTAGGAATGGGGTGAGGTCGACAGTAGACAGTCTAAGGTTAAAGTTTTTTGGGTTTGGGGAAGAAACCACAGAGTCAGGTAGTGAATTCCAGGCATTGATCACTCTGTTGCTGAAGTCATATTTTCTGCAGTCGAGTTTGGAGCGATTTACTTTAAGTTTGTATCTATTGTGTGCTCGTGTATTGTTGTGGTTGAAGCTGAAGTAGTCATTGACAGGTAGGACATTGTGGCAGATAATTTTATGAACTACATTTAGATCGGTTCTAAGGCGACGTAGTTCTAAGTTGATATGACTTCTTCTACTCTTTTTTTCTGCATAACACTTGTTTAGTCATATACCAATTTATTACATACAATCAATCATGAAAACCTCATCCATGAAGCGTTACATTGTTTAGTGAAAACCTTAATTGAGACGTGTCATGTGTATCTGGCATCAACATTTAGACTCGGGAAGGAAAGTTTTTTCCCCGCCCCAAGTCTGTTTCATGGGAGTATCTTAAAGTTACCTTTCATCCTACATCTTCTATGTTTGTTTATGAAGCTGCTGTTATTGTCACTAATTTGCAGTTTTACCATTATTTCATTGCTAATTTGTTTATGATTTAGTTTGGAGTGTATGACATCCAGAGCAGAACAGTTCCATGAAGCAAAATGGTCAACACTTTCAGGTTTGAAATGTTGAAATGCATCTTCTTAAAGTAAAACGCTCTGGAGATGAGGCTGACACATACATTGGAAGAATCCAAAGCCAATAGCCTTGCCCTTAAAACACCACATTTTTCAGCCTAAAGACAGTGCCAAGTAGAAAGGTGTGCTCTAATGAGGTTTTTGAACATACAGGTAACATTAGATAGCTTGACATAATCTTTCATGAAGCTAACTTTTCTGATATACCAAAGCTATTAATCAACAAATGTTTTCTGCATCCACTAGTGATTCTTATTGTATATCATGTGTATTGTCCAGGTCTCACGTGGAACATTATATAAATGTGCTCTAGGTCTAGATAAATAATTGAGGTATAAATGGCTCAGGGGGTTTCACCTTCATTGCAGGGCTTAATAATTCATTGCTTTGAAATGCGTAACAGTGAATCCTCTCAGTCATTTAGGTGAACAGGTTTTCTTTCTCACAGCATCAACATAAAATCTGGAAAGTAGCAAAAGTCCACACGCTGAATGCAGGGGTGAAATCCAGCAGGTTCTGTCAGGTTCTGGAGAACCGGTAGTGGAAATTTTGAGTAGTTCGGAGAACCGGTAGCGGAAATTTTGAGTAGTTCGGAGAACTGGCAAATACCACCTCTGGCTGGCCCCAGAGTGGGGTGGGAATGAAGATTTTGCAATATCCTTCCCCCTGGAGTGGGGTGGGAATGAAGATTTTGCAGTATCCTTCCCCTGGAGTGGGGTGGGAATGGAGATTTTGCAGTATCCTTCCCCTGCCACGCTCAACAAGCTACCCCACCAAGCCACACCACACCCACCAAGCCATGCCCACAGAACCAGTAGTAAAAAAAATTGGATTTCATCACTGGCTGAATGGTTTATGGAAACATACATATAATGTGTGTGTATATGCGTGCATGAGTGGGTATGTGCATGAATGTATGTGTGCATGCGTGTGTATTTTATTGACATTTTAAAATTATAATTGATTTTTTCTCAAAATGCTTATAATTAGTAGTGGTTATTTACAGGTTTATGTATAAATGTTCATGACTATTACCTAATAATCTACCATTTTAATATTTTATTCATGTTTTCTGGTACTTGGTATTGTATGAAATTTTAGTTTATGACCATAGATACAGTATATATTATTTTTAGATAAAATATTATTTTTGTATAAAATCCGTACAAAAACAATTGTACAGCGAAGGAAAGTATTAAAGGAAAAAACTAAACAAAACTATATGTAAACAAACACAAACAAAACAGAATAGAAAAATAATAATATATTCAAAAGAAACAAAAGGAGATTAACAAAAAAAATTCAATAAATAAAAATATAAAACAAATTGTCATAGGTATTCTACAATTTTAAAGCCTTAATTCATACAAAGTAACCCATACACATCATTAAAATTCCATTTTCAAACAATAATTTGACCCTAGATCATAAACCTGTAAAACAATCTAGTGAATTTTTTCAGCCAGTACTGACGTAAAATAAAACTTGATATTTGAATGTTTCATATTTGACTTGACATATGATGACCTAAAAATGTAGGCAGACAAAAAGATTCACCCACACCCAGATTGTATCTGCCTGAAAGGTATGAATTTAAACAATTTTGGGTAGTTATGCAATGGTATTCATGGCCTGGAACAGTACATGTGAAACTCTTAGCCTGCTAAAACCTGTTTTTTAAACAGAATCTGCATAATTATCTATCAGGGCTGTTGCAATGATTCCTATAGAGTGCAAGCAGTTGGATTGGGTGACCAATCTATGCCCCTTCCAACTCTATAATCCTATGGACAGAAAAAAAAGAAAGAAAGAATATAGAGCAATCTGAGAACTACATGGTTCAGCATGGGTACCTATAAATAGTGCTTATTAAGACAAGGGCCAGGAATTTGTTAAATATGAAGTTAATTTCGGAGAAAATGGTGAAACCATTACTTGTTGAAAGACCTTGTTTGGTAAATTTTATTTAAATTACAAAAATTATAGTCTTGATTCTCATGATCCATCATCCTTCTAGGACTATACTGCAACAATATATTTGCGACAACGCTGGACCGATCCCCGTCTGGTTTTTCAGGGAAACCGAAGTTTTACTCTGGACGCCCGGCTGGTGAAATATCTGTGGGTACCTGACACATATATTGTGGAGTCAAAAAGGTCTTTCTTACATGAAGTTACAGTAGAGAATCGGCTTATACGGTTGTTCTCCAATGGGACAGTCTTGTATGCTTTGCGGTAAGTCTTGCTTGCCTTCTGATACACCAGTTTTGCACAAGGGTCAGTAAACTGATGTTTAGTCCAGTAAGATGAAGACACAGTTGGAGAACAGGTAGGCTGGTTGGAAAAATGTGGTTCAACTAACTTTGAAAGGGGTTAATCTTCCCCTAAAGCAGTGGTGGGTTGCTACCGGTTCGCCCCGGTTCGGGTGAATCGGTAGCGGCGGCGGCGAGAGGCTCCGCCCACCCGCCCAGACGTCATCATGGACGATCTGCGCATGCGCAGAAGCAGCGTGCGCACGCACATCTCTGAACCGGTAGCAAAGGTAAGTGAAACCCATTTCTGCCCTAAAGGATCAAGTTTGAGGCTCCATCTTTGATATTAGAACTACAATGTTCTTTTACATGGAGTGCTTTGTAACAGCTCAGGCTGGCATGTTGGCATCCAGGTCCTACCTAGGTAAAGATAGCTTGATTTCCATGATCTTACATCTTCTCACCTAGATTACTGCAGTCAATACTAGTGATGGCAAACTTTTTGGGGCTCAGCATGTCAAAAACTCTTAACTTGATTCACCCACTCACCCCCCCAAATAAAAAAGAAGTAATTCATATTCATTTTTATATAAAAATATAGTCCAAATACAGATCTCCAGGATCTGTTGTGTGGCACATGTGAAGGCTGCACTAGAGTACACTCCATTCTCGCACAACCTCAGCAATGTGTATCTAATGGAGTAATATCTGGGTCCTCTTATTTTTGTAAGTGAAGCTATTCTAGACGCACACTAACCACCAAAGGGAAGTCCCAAAGGTGCTTTTTCCAAAAGGCAACTGGACTCTTGTTTTTTTTTTTCTTTGAAAATGTTTCGCTTCCCATCCAAGAAGTTTCTTCAGTTGTAACTTAGAACTGAAGAAGCTTCTTGGATGAAAAGTGAAATGTTTTCAAAGAAAAAAAAAACACCAAGAGTCCAGTTGCCTTTTGAAAAAATAGCACCTTTGGGACAACCATGACCTGGATGATTGAGAAACTCCATAGGCATCAAAGCTTAATTTGCAGCCACTTTAAGTATTAACAGTTGCTTAATCTTTAAAGCAGAAACATTGCCATCTATGGACTGCTATGAAGAATACAGATGCCCCATAATAAATACCTACGTGGCTTCTCTCCTTTTGCAGAATCACCACCACTGTTGCATGTAACATGGATCTGTCCAAATATCCACTGGATACACAGACTTGTAAGCTGCAGATGGAAAGCTGTAAGTACTTCACTCAAGAGGAAAGTGAACATTTTTTCCTCCTTTCTGGTCTGAATTTGTTAATGCATAATTAGATTACCAATTTGAGCATCTCATTTGTATTTTTGACTGTAAAGGTTTCTACTTATCCTTTTAATTATGGAATTATTTAATTCATGCTAATGTTACAGAAAAACATGGGAAGAGCAGTGCCATATTCAGCCAGACAGTCCAACATCTCGACTTTACACCAATCCTTATGCATTCAACATTCATGAATGGGCTGATTATGTGTTGGAACACTCTAGAGTGGACTTGAATTTTAGGATGTCTAGAGGGTTCCCTTTCTTTGTAGATGCCTAGATGACTTCTAATTTATTATCTCAGTTCTTTTAACTATAAGCAGGTAAGCATCTGGAAACAGTGTCCCTTTCTTTAATGCAAACTTTACTGTAGCTGAGTATTACATTTTATTATTATTTATTTCTTATAAAGTTTATATTGCTGTCTATTCGCACATGGCGGCTCAAGGCATAAAAACAGGAATATAAAAACACCATATATAAACCAATAAAAGAAAATAATCAAATAATAAATTAATAAAATAATATAATAGCCCCCCACCCCTCACCCTAGCGACAACACATCACACAAGCCATTTAATGGGCTCCATCCCACTCTGGGTTCCCCAGGCCCGCTGGCAGAACCAGGTCTTCAGCGCCTTCCGGAAGAGTGTTAGAGTGGGACATTTACTGATATCTACCTAAAAATAAGCTAAATTGGGGGGGGGGCTCTTTTGTTTTGCGTCATTCCATATTTTTCAGCTTCTTGAGGTCTTGAAAGCCTCTTTCAGAAAATGTGACAGATGTGGCACTTAGACCTCCATCCTCAGAGTGACATATCTTGACTTTTGGATGAGGGCATTCAATAGACTTTTACTATCATTGTTACAGTTTTACAAAACACAGCCCTGTAATAGTTCTTCCTTGTTCAGAGCTACTATTATGGGAGCAAGTTCTCTAGAATTGCCACCACAGCATTTTGGGATATAATGAAGAGCATTGATTGATGCTGAAAATTAAAAAGCCTTCTGTATCTATAATATACTGGTTTGAAAGATGTCTTCCATTTCAGTCAAATAATCCTCATGTGGTCAGCATCAATGTAACACTCATGACCCATTGCAGGATCTGCAATTGAAACAAAACAGCATGTAAGGAGGTAAGGAAATATCCTAAGGAATTCAAGTGTAATGAAGGAAATTTTGTCATTCCACATCAAAATATCTCAACAATTGTTAAGGTAAAGGAAGGTTAAGCAAGTGAGCAGCCACCATTCTTGGAGGGGCTTCAAACCATCATATATATCTATTTATCAATTGGCCTCTTACTTTGACATAGTTAATTAGTAGTTCAGTTAGGGTTCAGCTCAGACAGTAATTTGGATGTGACTTCAGTGATGGATTGGGACATTTCTGTGACCTGTGACTCAGGTGAGATACAGGATAAATCTATTTCTTGTAAATCCTTCTAAAAACAGATTTAACTTCCTTTGGGATCAAATATAAGTGTACCAAAGATCTTTAGAGATCTTTTCTATTGTTATCATCTATTTCCAGATTCACAGCAGTTATTGTACTTGATCTGTACTGAATGACCTTTATTGACATAAGTGGTACAGACTCAGTGTCAGAGCTAGATTAGAACTTCTAGTCATCAGAACACTGGTTAGCATCGATCTAAAGCAACTTCTCATTATTTGGGGAGATTTGAAATCCTTTAACTCACTTTAGTATGGCATTTAAAAAAAATCTGAACAAGGAAGATGGAACAAAATCTTGTCAACTTTTACTTTAACCTGTGAAATTTCAAACTTGGTGCATGTGCAAGAACATTTCCTTAGTAGCTAGCTACCTAACTAACTGAGAGTGACAGTAGCTTAGGAAATAGCAATAGCACTTAGACTTATATACTGCTTCACAGTGCTTTACAGCCCTCTCTAAGGTTTACAGAGTCAGCATATTGCCCCCAACAATCTGGGTCCTCATTTTATCAATCTCAGAAAGATGGAAGGCTGAGTCAACATTGAGCCCCGTCAGGATCGAACCCCTGGCAGTCAGCAAAATTAGCCTGCAATACTTCATTCTAACCACTGCCCCACCACGGCTCTTAATCAGCTCAATCAATATCCAGGAAAAAATGCACAAGTGACTATTAAATTGACTTATTATCTGACAGATTTTCTGCCACTGGATTGAATCTGAAATTGAATCACTTGAACTATATTACAGCATTATGCCACAAATTTTGCTCGAGAGGAGGCCATTGATCCTGACCCCTAAACAACCCTATTCTTCTGCTGGTCTAGACTCTACATGTATTATTTATACCATTTTGGATAACAATGTTACAGCTAAATTTAAGCAGACTTGATTGAATATCGTCTGTCTATCTATCTATCTATCTATCTATCTATCTATCTATCTATCTATCTATCTATCTATCTATCTATCTATCTATCTATCTATCTATCTATCTATCTATCTATCTATCTTGATCCTTAGTAGCTTTACTTTTTACATGCCACCTTTTCACGTAAGGCATTTTTTTAAAAGCACATTTCATCCAAGTAGTATGGTTTTCCAACTTTGCTAGCACCTTTGTAACTTTGCCACTAATTTTTTCTCTTTAAATATGTCCAAAAGAGGTGGCACTTTCCTCTATTATTTTGCATCTATTGCAGCCTTTCACATATGGAATGGAAGTATTTTCTCATCCTCTTATCAGATAGTTTCTTAAAGGAATTGACAATATATACCCACCTAAACTGCTTCTACTTCCTTTCTCACATTTTCTCAGTGCTTGCTGTTTGGACACACACATGAAGGCTGAAGAACTTGAAGACTTTTCTCTTTGTTCTTCTCTGTAACAAGTTTGATAATTATTTAAATCTCATTATATGAAGGCCAATTTTTAGTTCTCAGCTACTAGAGTGAAGTTCCAATGGAAGTCACTATTATTTTCACATTAAAATCCTATTAGTTTGCATGATTAACTTTATTTACAATGCAGAAAACTAAAATAGTAATGATTAATTTTCTTTGTTTAATATATAGGTGGTTTTAGCATTTTAAAAAAAAGATTGGCACAGAAAAGAGAGGAAATAATTGGTTCCCCTATCAAACTTTCATGTAATATTATTCTTATTAAACTATATGCTCATTGCCAACAAGAGAAGCCAGTACGATAAATGTCTAGAATTAATGCAATTTAAATATACTAAATGAACAACCTCTAGATGAAAAACAAATCATTTCTTACATAGTTTCCCTAAGTAACTGCTGCTCTCAATATTATGAGGTAGGCAGAAATTTTGAAAAAAAGAGATTTGGATAAATTGTACTGGGAGAATAAAAACCTCCTGTAGTATTAGATACTTGATTTAATCATGTTTGCCTAGGGTAAAACACAGTTTCTCACTGTGGGATATTCACCAGGGCTTTTTTCATGACAATATTGTCTTTTTTATTGAATGACAGATCTATACATAAATTACCAAGAAGCTAAAATATTTGCTTGTTTATTGCACTTTGATTTTAGGCGAGCTGCGTACCTCTTAGATTTTGCAATGATTTATCTCTGAGGAATGAGGGAAGGGACAGACTTGTCCCAATGTCTGAATTGGTTAGACAGTTGCATCCTAAACCTTTATTTAGTTTGCTATAGAAATAGCTATTTTAGATTGATTGGGAGTCTCATTCAAAGTATTTATCTTCATTATTAAGAGGGAGGGAGGAGGG
>QLTV01000974.1:5229143-5242822 GCA_003457575.1 Thermophis baileyi | reverse complement strand
AGGGAGGGAAGGAAGGAAGGAAGGAAGGAAGGAAGGAAGGAAGGAAGGAAGGAAGGAAGGAAGGAAGGAAGGAAGGAAGGAAGGAAGGAAGGAAGGAAGGAAAATTCATATGACTAGGGTAACTGGCAGTCCTCTTTCTTCCCTTGTTGTTCTAGTCTAATTTTCATGGGCAGCAGCTCAGCCAAGTGATTCCTTAGAGGTGCATTCCTGTACCAGCTGAAAATGAGAACTGAGCAACTTTCCGTTCATTTGCGCTGAAGCAGCAAGGGTTGGAGGAGCTATTAAAGGTGTCATGCTAAATGAGGCAAGGGAAATATAGGAATCATCCTGCAAGAGATTGGCAATCAGGGAAAACTCTAGGTGGATACCCTGCAGTCCATCATAAATTAAAACCTTTGTGTTAGATATTAGAACTGCAGCACATGGGCTTCAGTCAGGTCCTCCATTCCAGCGGGAAAATACTGAGTGCTGATTGGCTGAACCGTCTGACAGCTCCCTATAAAAGGGCGAGCTGTCAGACAGAACCTTTGCTGGATTGTACATAGTTGCTGAATAAAGAGCTGTTTGTTGTCACTACTCCTGCTGTCTGCCTCATCCATTCACCCTACTTAACACTGGCAACGAGGGTGGGATTGGAAGGCAGATAACAAAAAGAGCTGACCATCGCAATCCAGCCCGGGGCAGTAAGCGTTCTGCACATCGACCATCTGAAGTGCCATTTCAGCCAGAATGACGACGCACGCCCCGCCGAGTCACTACAACCTAGCATGGGAACACTGGGATACCTACATGACTCGCTTTGAATGTTTCATGGAGGCGAACGACCTCCTTGGGTTGTCTGACAACCGAAAAAGAGCTCTATTCCTGAGCTACTGTGGGACAGACATTTTCGAAACCGCCCAGGCACTAGCAGAGCCGACGCCGGTCCAGACAGTCACCTGGTCCATTCTCCAGGCTATGTTAAAAACGCACTACGCACCGAAACCTTCAAAATTCGTGCGGCGGGAAAATTCGTACAAGGGAAAAAAGGGAAGACCATGTCTTTGACTACTAGAATAAAAGGAGAAGAAAAAGGAAGAGAGGGGGGAAAAAAGGGAATTAAAATAGGGATAATATAAGAGGGGGAAAAGAGTAAAAGATAGATATTAAGATGATAAGCAAGGTGATAGAAGTACTAGAAGGCTTAGAAATGGAAGTATGATAATTGAAGTGATATGTTATAATGAAAATGAAAAGGAATTGTAATTATTAAGAAAAATGTTAAGATTATGTGTATGGATGTGCTAACCCAGAAAACAAACATTCACAACATGAGATGTATAAAGATGAAAAAATAAAAAACTTATTAAAAAAAATTCGTGCGGCGGCACGAATTCAACATGAGGAACCAGAAAGAGGGGGAATCGATCAATGAATATGTTGCCGTGCTTCGCAAAGCAGCTGCCCACTGAGTTCCGGGATTTAGACGAACTGCTGCTCGACCGAGTGATCTGCGGGGTGCGTGACATAACCCTCCAATGGAGGCTACTATCTGAAACGACCCTCACGCTCCAGGTCACCTTGGACGAGGCCAGGGCAGCAGAAGCGTCCACCAGGTCGAGCAAGACACTCCAGCAGCAGAGCAGCCCGAAAAGCGCGCGCAGAGCTGTCACCGTTCATCGCGAGAGTTCTGCATGAGATCTCTCGCCTGACAGCGAAGAGGAAGTTTGCCGCCTTCGTTTCAAAAAATGAGAAGGGGCAAACACACCCGACAACCGATTCCTGCCTTGCGCCGGCTGTGGAGGGAACCATCAGCGCACTGACTGCAGATACCAAGAGGCCATCTGCCAAAGATGTGACCGACGGGGCCACCTGGCACGGGTCTGCCGCACCAAACTTCCATCGCCACAGCCAACACGAAGGGCACCCTACAAGCCGGACTACACCAAGCCGCCCCAACGTGACGCATGGCAGCCTCGATGGAGAACTGACAGGGCTGACTCAACCGAAACCTGTCAAACAACCATCTGGCAATCAAGTACACCACGAAGCAAGAAGCTGCACATCACCGTCCTCATCGAGGGGTCACCATGCAGCATGGAGATCAACACCAGGTCATTTCTAACCATCATGTCCTGGGTCACGCTACAACGAGCCATCCCAGGCATCCAGAAATGACAACTACGGCGCCAAGAACTGCAGCTCGCCGACTACCAGGGAAACCACATCCCTGTTGTAGGCTGTGGCACCTTCCGTGTCACGTTTAAGAACTTCAATGGGCCACTCACGCTGACAGTGGTCAGCGGCTCCCTGCCAAGCCTACTCGGCCTGGAATGGTTCGAGGCCCTGGGCATGGGGGTGACCGGCATCAACACCGTCAGCAACGCCACCACCAAAGACCTGCTCCATGAGTTCGAGGATGTCTTCAGTGGCAGTCTAGGTACGTACAAGGGGACCCCTATATCTTTCAACCTAGATCCAAATGTCGCGCCAATCCGACTTAAGCCCCGGAGGCCTCCTCTCGCCCTCCGACCAAAAATTGACAAAGAATTAGACAAGCTAATTGGCCAGGGGATCCTAGAGCCTGTAGACCATGCCCGTTGGGAAACCCTAATAGTGACCCCAGTAAAGTCTGATGGGTCAATCCGCATCTGCCTGGACTATAAGTGCACATTGAATAAGGCGCTACAGCAGAGCGTCTATCTGGTTCCTGTGGTCCAGCATCTATTGCATTCCCTGGGACCAGGGAAAATCTTCGTGAAATTAGACCTCGCGCAGGCCTACCAGCAGTTGCCTGTAGATGGCGCTACTGTGGAGGCCCAAACCATTGTCACGCACAGGGGTGCTTTTAAATGCAAGCAGCTACAGTTTGGGGTTGGAATAATGCTTTATTCCAAAGCATTATGGAACGGCTATTAAATGGAATACCGGGGGTCGTACCATATTTCGATGACATTTTGGTTTCAGCAAAGGATAAGGAACAACTTTTCAAATGCCTAAGAACAGTGCTAACCAGAATTTGAGACAAGGGGCTGAGATTAAAAAGGGAAAAATGCCAAATTGGGGTGCCCAGGGTCGAATTCTTAGGGTACATGGTAGACGGCTCTGGGATCCACCCCACAAACTCCAAAATAAAAGCGATTCAGGATGCCCCCACTCCCCAGAACCAGACTGAACTGCAGGCATTCCTCGGGCTCCTTAATTTCTACAGCATTTTTCTTAAACAGAAGGCGACTGTAGCCAAGCCTTTACACAAGCTTCTCAGCAAGAACGCAAAATGGACCTGGGGCAGGCCTGAGGCAGCCGCATTTGCAGTGGTCAAGTGTCTACTGGTTCAGTAGACAGCCTCCTGGTTCAGTACAACCAGACGCTCCCTCTCGTGCTGACCTGCGACGCATCGCCTTTCGGCGTCGGAGCTGTCCTCAGCCATCACCTGCCCAATGGAACCGAAGCCCCTATTGCTTTTTACTCTCGGACCCTGTCCACCGCAGAACGGAACTATAGTCAGCTGGACAGAGAAGCGCTGGCTGCGGTGGCTGGGGTCAAACAGTTCCATGACTATCTGTATGGGCAACAATTCGACCTGATCACGGATCACAAGCTGCTGCTGGGACTCTTGGCAGGGGATCGCCCCACGCCTGCCTCCCTTTCGCTGAGAATGACTAGTTGAGCTATTTTCCTGGCCGCTTATAGCTACCGGCTAATACATCGCCCTGGACAGACTCTGGGCCCTCAGCAGATACCCCTAACCCGAACTTTTGGACGACCCTACACCCGAGATACCTGTCCTGCTGATAGACTGTTTGGAATCGGGGCCAGTGACATCAAGCGAAGTCGCGCATCACTCGGCTAAGGACAGAACCATTGCTCAGGTTCTGCACTGGTTGTTGAGGGGGTGGCCGAAGGGGTCTGTGGGGCCTGAGTTTAAAGCATTTGTTACCAAACAGAATGAATTGTCTGTACTCAGAGGTTGCCTTCTATGGGAGGACCGGGTGATTGTTCCACCTAAACTGCATGTTGCAGTATTGGAGGCCTTGCATGTGGGGCATCCAGGGATTGTCCGGATGAAGGCCTTGGCCAGACGTTATGTGTGGTGGCCTAACATGGATGGGGAAATCACTGAATGGGTGGCAACCTGCGCCCCGTGCCAGGAATCCAGACTAGCTCCCCCAGAGGCGCCCGCACACGAGTGGGAATGGCCAAAAGCACCCTGGTCCAGGGTGCACATTGATTTCGTAGGCCCCACTCATGGGCAAACTTTCCTCATAGTCATGGACGCATACTCGAAGTGGTTAGAGATAGCCCTCATGACCTCCACAATGGCAGAGGCGGTCATCAAGGTGCTACGGAGACTTTTCTCCACGCATGGCCTGCCCGATGTCTTGGTTTCTGACAACGGGCCCCAATTTACAGCCTTACTGTTTGAAACCTTTTTAGCAGAGCAGGGAATCCGGCACGCCCTCTGCTCACCATTCCACCCGGCTAGCAAGGGTCAAGCTAAAAGAATGGTGAGATCAGCTAAAGAAGCCCTTTCTAGAATGGGCCCAGGCGATTGGCAAACACACATTGACAAATTTCTCCTAGTGCAGCATATCACGCCTAGCGCCACCACTGGTAGAAGTCCCTCCGAACTTCTAATGGGTCACCGACTATGGTCTCATCTAGATCGGCTACACCCAAACTACTTTTTCAAGGCCCCAGTAGACTCCCATAGTCAGCTCCGACACTTTAGCATAGGGGATCAAGTATACGCCCACAACTATGCTGGGGGTCCTCTCTGGGTTCCTGCCACGGTTGCAGAAATCACCGGCCCTCGCTCTTACCAATTAGAGCTCGAGGATGGTAGAAGCTGGAGACGGCACATTGACCAACTCCGAGGCCAACTCAGCCACTCCACTCTTAGGCAACCAGAACTAACTTCTGTGCAAACGCCTAACCAAAAGGAGCAATCACTCGCTCCTAACATAGAAGACTCAATCAGAAGACTTACCTGAAAACGCCAATGCTAGGGGGCGAGCTCCGAGCGAACCGGTTCTCGAAGCTCCAGCCACACCCTGGGTCGAGTTCCAGACGCTTCCATTGGTCGAGGCCGGGAGCAACAGAAGCTCGACCGAACTGACCGCTCCCACAGCTCCGAATGAGCTGCGCAGGTCTGAAAGACCAACTAAACACCCCGCCTATCTGCATGACTACGTCACACATTGGGTTGGCCCAACTAAGAGGGGAGGGGTGTTAGATATTAGGACAGCAGCACATGGGCTTCAGTCAGGTCCTCCATTCCAGCGGGAAAATACTGAGTGCTGATTGGCTGAACCGTCTGACAGCTCCCTATAAAAGGGCAAGCTGTCAAACAGAACCTTTGCTGAATTGTACAAAGTTGCTGAATAAAGAGCTGTTTGTTGTCACTACTCCTGCTGTCTGCCTCATCCATTCACCCTACTTAACACTTTGAATCAAGAAAGATATAGAAGAGAAAAAAGAACATGACAGCTCATAGAGCCAATCAGCTAGGAGGTTGAAGGAGGAGTTATTCCAAGATTCAGAAGAAATGCATGAAACCTGTCTGCATTTTGTGTTTTCCATTTTTTCTATGAAATAGTGAATAATTTTTGCTTTGAGGAATTATGTCTATACCAGGGGTGTCAAACTCGTGGCCCGCAGGCTGGATGCGTCACGTGCTGGCCACGCTCACCTCCGGTTTAGTGAAGGAGAAAAAAGTTGTGATACGTCACGTGATGACAACGTGTCATCGCAAGTTTGACACCCCTGGTCTATACCCTTGAAAGTAAATTTTTCTCTAAATGCAAATATTGTTATTGCTACATCTTAAACCTATAATTGGTTTGATTATTTTCCCCTTCCAATGGATAATCAGTCTGAATTAATTACCATGAGCTGGCTTGACATCAATTAGCTGCACTAGTGGGATGGTGACGGCCATTCCTCTCAAGATAAAGGCAGCATCCAAAAGTAGGAGTTGCTGAGGTGGGCTGGTGGAAGTGGGCTTCCCATCTCCCAGCTCTTCTGAATCCAATTTAAAATGCACCTAAGTTTGTCGCATTCTTGATGTTCTGTGAGAATGCTTCTCTTGCAGATGTTTCATTAATTGGCTAGGTACCACCATCAGTGCAGTGCACTGGTAATGAAACATCTGGAGGAAGACAAACAAGCTCACAGAACATCAAAAACTCAACAACTCAATCTTGAGCCACATATATTCTCCACTTTGGTACTCAAGAAAAGAGCGTGGGCACGCTTGCATGTTTTCAAGAGCATGGTTCTCATAGAATTGCAAATTAGCTTTTGTTCTTTTTTGCCAATAGCTGGGATGATCCTCACCGGGTGTTCAGCTCCTTACTCAATGACCTTTTCTTCTTTTTAATGTTATCGCTAGGGGGATATGATGAAAATGATGTCCGTTTCGTGTGGCTGTGGGGAAATGATTCTGTCCATGGCCTTGAGAACTTGCGACTCTCGCAGTACACAGTGGAACATTTTTACACGCTTGTAACCAGGTCGCGTCAAGAAACAGGTAACAAATCAGCAGTGGAAGTAAAGATGGTGTTTATGTCAGATCTAACTATTTTCAGTGCCCTGATCACCCCTGAAGCTTTCTCTGACAAGGAGAGCTCTGCAAGTAAAGTTTGTATGAGGCATTTGCTGACTAAAGTAGCCTTAAAAACTGGAAGGAAAAGATACCCAATCCCAACAATACAATTGAGAATGCTGTAACACTGAGAACTAGTTGATGGCACCATATTGTCATATCCCATGATCTTGCTTCATGGTTTACCACAGTGGTCTCAACCTTTTCTTCGCTATGGATGCCCTTTAAATACCTTTGGTGGCCATGGACCATGACCATGGACCACCAGGACTTAAGTCAAGATTTAAATCATAACATTTCTTCAAGCCTTCGCAGACCCCCCTGTGATGACATCACAGCTCTCCAGGGTTCGCGGACCATAGGTTGAGAACCACTGGTTTACCAGATTTCTGCCCTGCCCTGAGTTACCAACTTCTCACAGTGGATCTTTCCTATAATAGCCATTTGGGCACCCAGTATACCCAAAAGTCAGAGCTGGCATTTGCATATGGTTCAGCAGATTCATGGTAGAAATCTTTCCGTGATAGAGTAATTCTGACCTGGTTGCTTTGGATAAGGTTTGATTCTAATACAGGTAGTCCTTGACTTACAACAGTTCATTTAGTGACCGTTCAAAATTACAATGGCACTGAAAAAAGTGACTTATGAACATTTTTCACACTTATGATCATTGCAGCATCCCCATGGTCACGTGATTTACATTCGAATGTTTGACAAGTATCTCACATTTATGATGGTTGCAGTGTCCCGGTGTCACCTGATCCCCTTTTGTGACCTTCTGATAAGCAAAGTCAATGGAGAAACTAGATTCACTTAACAACTGTGTTTCTAATTTAAGAACTGCAGTGATTCGCTTATCAAATGTGGCGAGAAAAGTCGTAAAATGGGGCAAAACTCACTTAACAAATTTATCACTTAACAAATTTTGGGCTCAATTGTGGTTGTAAGTTGAGGACTACCTGTATCTGGTGTTTCATCACCTCTTGTGGAGGAACTCTCCTACGTGAACCTATGTGGTCCAGAGGTGAATATTGCAATAAACACAGCATGCAGAAGGATTCCTTTCTGGGCATCCAAATTTAGCGGGGTCCTTGATTTGCTTGTGACTTGTCACCTTTTCTTGCTTTCCATGCCATGCTGAAAACATCACTGATAATAATACTAATCTTAAGGCTAATACTACATTTTAGGAGATGTAGGGAATAGATCTATTCTAAGTCTTCTGTTCTACCCTGGTTGCATGGCTGTTATGATGACAGCCTCTAAGCTATTTCTAAGCTAATCGGCTGTCATGGACATCTCAGTGTGACAGCCAAGGGTTCCTCTGGAGGGTAAAGGGAAGATTTGTGGAATGGTCTTCAAAATCCTCCTCTCATTTTACTCACCATTTACAAGAAGAAATCCAGTGCAGGCAAAGCCAAGGAATATGAAATAGTTCTGCTCTGCTCCGTTTCTGCAAGATACCCTGTCAAAATAATATGCTCAGCCTTTACACTTGACACTACTTTATATTATTACCATGTCACAAGGATTACTAGAGTAATCTAGTGCCTAGTGAGAAGTAGCACATCATTTCCTTCTCTGAAAGAACAGTATAAGAATATATTATATTTTTTCTTTCTTGGACCAGGCATTTATCCAAGACTGGTCCTGCAATTTGAGCTCAAGAGAAATATCCTGTATTTTATTCTGGAGACTTATGTGCCAAGCAGTCTGCTTGTCATTTTGTCTTGGGTTTCTTTCTGGATCACCCTGGATTCAGTTCCTGCACGAACGTGTATTGGTGAGTGACATGAAACAGACACACTTGTTTTATGGATGCAAAGATGAGGGGTGGACTGAGGAAAACTTTGTTTAGATAAAAACACGGATTATGTCAAATGTAAGAATTAAAACGTTATGCTACTAAAATGAACTAAATGAATAGCCACCACAATTTCATATTGGTGAAGTTTCCATTTTTTAAAAAAAAAAATTTGGATGGAAAGTTGTAGATGTATTCATTATTTGACTTTGTATCTAGACTGTAAAAATGATAGATATTGCATGACCTGATTATTTTGATTTTGGCATGGTTTAGATGTAGAATCTCATAAGCTATAACTTATCCAACATCATTACAGAGTATCTAACAAAGCAGTATTGGATAAAAAATATAAAATGAAAATTTTAAAATATTGCACGTCAGCCTTAAAGCAACATCAAAACATGGGATATTATGTATTTATATTTTACATGTAAAATATTTATATTTTACATGAGATATTATGTATATATATTTCCCTGTCTTCTAGGGATGCTCAAGTGTTTTGGAAATTCACCAGATATTTCTCAAGCAGAGGACTAGTAATAGTGGGTCAACTCTAAAAATTTCAAATTTCACAAAAGATGTATTGCCCATCACTACATTATTGCTCACCATTAATGTTTTCAGTAATACAGGGTTATTCAAAAAGAATGAACCAATTTCATGACGCAATATTTTATTAAGGAAAAGTAATACAAAACTCCAGCCAAGTCACAAATATTCTACTCACAATCAACTTTTATTTCCTGTCGTACAAGTATTCAATGTGGCCTTCACAACTTAGATAACTCCTCTTTCAAATGGTCACTGACTCATTCCATGACGATGCTTGAGAACTGAAGCAATGCATCATGAAATCGGTTCATTCTTTTTGAATAACCCTATATAAAGAAAATAATGTTCTAGGATATCCTTTTCCTTCATATAAGAGTAAGATTCAGTAGTACCCCTTGCACATGCTATACTTATTCCAAGACCCTTTGCATTACATTTGAAAACAAGTTGAATGTTCCTTGAAGGCTGGATGGTAGAAAGGACTGACTGAAGATGGATAAAAAGATGGAAAGATAGAAAGATGATAGAAAAATGGAAAAAGAAAGAAAGAAAGAAAGAAAGAAAGAAAGAAAGAAAGAAAAGATATTTTATTTCTTGACAATGTCACAGTTTGAATGGAGATTTTAATCCATCCCCACTTCCACAGTGTAAATGCTATGGGGAAAATCTATTTGGTTATATGGCTGTTTTGCAGAACCATAGGACAGCTGTCCCCTTCTTCCAAATGCAGGACATTGCTGTTTTTTCCTTATTTTTTCTTTCTGAGCTTCATCCATTTGAAAAAAAAATGGGGGACACGCTTTCTGCTATCATCTCATCAAAAGCTTTCAGGATTTAACAATGTGGCCCTAAAAAACAAAAACAGAAAGCATTCTCACATACCAGAAACTTCCAGGTATTTATGATTACTCATGGCTTCTCACAAAAAGCTATCCATGGAAGAACCATCTGTTGTGTCAAATTTCAGACAAAAACAAAAAGTATTCTGTGTTCATTTTTTTGTTGTTAAAATCCGACTGTATTTTCCAGGTGTAACCACAGTTCTCTCAATGACAACTTTGATGATGGGGTCCCGAAAGTCAATGACAAATGCCAATGGTTTCATAAAAGCCATTGACATTTATCTGGGCATCTGCTTCAGCTTTATATTTGGGGCGTTGGTGGAATATGCAGTAGCTCATTACATCACATCACAGAAACATGCGGCTAACGAGACCCAGAAGGTAAACCTTGTTCAGTCAGATTATGTAGTGAACAAGCACTTTCAGTGGACGGATGAATGTGGGGGAGGCTAGAGAGGAATATAGATAAATAATTATACGTGGATTTGTTTGCTCTAGGAGTTATGTGGGTAAAACAACTGGAAAGGCTGCATTCAGACTTTAACATTAGACAATGGATTTGTGTAGTTTGCTGGGGGGTGGGGGGGGAAGAGCCTGGGTTCTCCTTTCTTCCAAACCCAGAAACAGTTCTTGAAGAAACAAGTCAGACTAGAAGAAAAGTGAATCCTCTCTTTAGTTTAGTCTGTGATCTCCCTTTGGGATCTGGAAGCCAGGGGGTCTTCATTGCTCTTCCATTCCTTCCCTATACACGTTGAGTAGACTAGCAGCTGGATCTTACTCCAAAGCTTTGGATGGATCATTCTCCTGCCTTGCTCATGAGGAGAGCAGGCTGGCTTAGAAGATGAATATGGTGGACTCCCATGGACTGTGAAGCTCAGTAGAATAGCCAAGGCTACTCTCCCCTCTTTACTATCTGATTCCAGAGTCCGAGCAGAATTAGCTAGAGGATCATGGCATGTTTTTATGAGCAACAAGTAAAAAATATGTTGCTTGTGGTATTACGAGAGAACTAATTTTAATCAGGTAAGGAGATTCCCAAAGTTATGTTTATATTTAGAATATATTGATTGAATACCTAGACCAGGTATTATCATTATGATTATTACTATTATTATTTGGCCCTTCTGGCCTTAGTACTGGTAAATCAGAATTTGGCTTTTGCTAAGATTTCTATTGTTTGTTAAAATCCCAAAGTGAGGTTACGTTAGCAGCAGTCATACTGAATGTCTGTCCTTTACAACTGCTATTTTTTAATTTTTAATTTACTAAGTTGCAACATACCTCTGTCATCTAACTGTAACTTTGTTCTATTCTAGGCTTCTACAAAAGATGCCACCAGAGAAACTGAAAATAAAACCACCATCGATATATTCAATACATCACTCACTGCCAGTTTCAATCAAAAAATAAATTTTGTCTCTGTTGATAATGCCTCTTGCAACAGCTTACCCTTGAGCCCAAGGGATAAAATTCAATACATCTTGAAGAACAAACTTCAGAGACTCACCAGCTATTTCACAATTCAAAATCCAAGCAAAATTGATTGCTATTCGAAATGGTTATTTCCTTTTTTTTTCATACTAGTCAATCTCTTCTACTGGGGCTATTACTTGATTTTCTAGAAAAGTGCCTTTTCTGTCTAGAAGAGGAACTGAAAATGGGTCAGCACTATGGATTCAGGATTTTACTTTCAATTTATGTAGATGTTTCCATGGATGTAGCAAATGCTGGCAATTTGTTATGAAAGGGAAATGAAAGAACCTGTCAACAAGAGGCTTGTCTTGTCTGTTTTGACCCCCCCCATGCCAAAATGTGTCTGCACTATCATATTTTGGATATGGTCCAAAGTATGATGTCCCTGCCCTTAGGTAGAGAAGAGCAAGAGCCACAGACTGTGGGCCAGGAATAATACAGCTTTTTTAATATTCCTTTTCACATGTAGGTTAAGCACCAATGAAGATTTGTTTCTGATTAAAGGTCATAGGATTGTTCTCAGAATCATGTCCAAATTAGTTAGAACATCTTTCTTGTATCTTACAGTTTACAGATATAGGAAGTCTAGTTTAGACCAGAGTTTAGTGTGATGTGGAATAGGACGGATTAACTGATGATCTACAATTGCAATCCCAATTGGTTCCTCATGCTTGCTGTTTATATCATGAGGAGAGAAATCAGGGTTGGCACAAATAAGAATTCTTTTCCAGTGAAAATAACAGGTATTGGGGACCCAATGAAGCCTGGATTGCAACAGGATCAAGAATTAAGACTCATTATTTAATATAAGATTCTTCACTTGTATCTGTCCACTGCAGGTCCTATTTGCTTTCTGAAAAGCCAATAAGACATAATGCCAATTGTGACTTGTCCATGGAGAAGAAATTCCTGTATGTGTGTCAGAATATTTCTTCTAAAATCAATTGATTTTTTTTCAGTAAAGACATAATAATAACAAATTTTCTGGTGCTGTGCCATAAATAGGATCCAAGACTTTAAGATCCATTGTATATTTAATATAGGGTCACATTGTATACATTTCTAAGCCATTTACTTTGGTGATTAACCATTAAGCTGACCAATGATGTCTAATTCAAGAAATGTACTGCATATTGTGCAATGAATAAAATAACTGATGCTTCCCATATAAAATAATGGATGGGGTTACTTGATTTCAAAAACTCTCTGGCCCACCAAAGATTCTCCAGTCACTTAAATATATTCATTCTGCAAATATGGCTAATATTGATATACAGAATTTTAAGTAATGAAACAGGTAGCTTAGTGTGTTTTTTTGCATTTCTGTCAACCCAACATTGGTTTCTACCAAAATAGGGCAACTGGGCCCTGTAGGGGATTTCTTTTGTAAAAAATAATTTTATTGAAGCTTTTAGCAAACATAGTAAAACCTAATACAAACTAAACTAGAAGGGGAAAAAAGTAAATGAGAGGTACAGGAAAGAAAAAAAGAAAAAGAAAAAAAATCAACAAAGACAATAATAAAGAAATGGCTTCCAAACTTCATTTCACTGAGGATAACCTAATATAACTTTTCACCGTCTTTTAAAATTACAAATAAAAAATCCATTTCTTCCAATAGCCTAACTTTTATCTATTTTTTTTCTTTTTGCCAGTTGTATATTATTTTAAGCTCATAAGTCTCTGTTTAAAATTCATTAAATCCAAAGAAAATAAACTCACCAGTAGTCAAATTAAGCTCACTGTTTTGAAGGTCTTTAATATCCATAAGGTAGTAAGATTGAACATTTCCAAATGTGATTAGAAATAAGCTGGCTGGTTATTAACTTCCTGAAATGACCGAATATAGTTTCCAGTTTGGGCTGGTGGAGAACTTCTAGGTTGCATATCAGTTTCTCTAACAGGTTTTACTCTGTGATTGGTTCAAACTTTTCTGACTATTCTTCCTACCAAGAGAGTTAAACATAGGGAACATTATGGATTTTTTCTGTAATAACATTTTATTGAACCATTTCCCTACAATCCATTGTGAAGATCAAAAGTGCCTATTTGAAAATCATCCACTACCTAAAGTGCAACATTCAGGAAAACCAACCCAAAATAGACTTGCTAAGTAAGATGAATAAACACATGTTCTAATAATGACAGGTGACTTTGTATATACCCTGTCATTTAAAACGTATGTTATATAAAATGTAGAGTGGATTTTTTTAAAAAAAAGCAATGATACTTACTCTTTACATTGCCTCTTTTCAATCTCAAATGCCATTTTTTTCTTTGTTCACCAAAGTAAACCCTTTTAAATGTTATCAGCATAGTACATTTCATATTTATATACTATTATTATTATTATTATTATTATTATTATTATTATTATTATTATTATTATTATTATTATTATTATTATTATTATTAT
>QLTV01000974.1:5205288-5226461 GCA_003457575.1 Thermophis baileyi | reverse complement strand
CATCAATTTTAATATCATCTGTACAAGTATAGTCTGAAATGTAACAGTGTCCTGTTGTAGTATTAAGATAAGGCAGCTGAGTTAGACCCTGACTTAGTCATGATTGGAGTAGATCTATTTAAATAATTGGTAGGAGTTAGTGTGACTACATTTAAGAAAACTTTCTGGCATTAATATATTGCCATAATGTACATTTCTCCAATTCTTTGCTATTTCTATGGGTCAGGCACACATGCACAGAAATACACAGCAAACAGTGTATATCATCTGTACTGTTTGCTGTTTGCTGTTTGCTGTGAGGCAGAGGCAGATTTTTTCCCCCTTGTTTTCCTCCCCCAAAACTAAGGTGTGTCTTATACTCCGGTGCGTCTTATACTCCGAAAAATACAGTATATGTATATCCTTTCCGAGGCAGGGAGTTGAGAGAAAGGGCGAGTGTGGAAGGTCACAGACACACAATACGAAAGACTCTAGTAAACAAGCCCAGTAATAACACACAGCTGACAGAGCCAACTCCAGTCATTCTCATTGGTGGCTGACCATCTAACCCTGAGTAACACTATCTCACCTTCTTCAAGACGAGGGACTGGCATGGAGCTCTATATGGTTTTTGTTTCATTGTCCAACTTTTATTTAGACAAAATTTATTCAAATTTAGCAAGACTTCAGTGTGTGGTTATGTGTGGTGTGTGTGTGTGTGTCTTGGTCAGTAATCAACAAAGCTTGACATTAATTTATATGTCAAAGTAATTTTTAATGTTAAAATATAGTTTTATTAGTCACATGCCAAATGTCACCATGTCATGTAGCATGACACAAAAGAATCTCAAGCTTAATATAATACCACGAGTGGAAGGAAGGAAATGAATACAAATGCAATTTCCTAAACAGTTCATGTAAAGGCACTGCAGTTCCAGAGGAATGTGTTTCACAAATGTGTTGATGGAGAAGCATCGCTTTTACTGATAACAATGTGAATCAACTTTTATTGGAGATATTTGTTGTTCCATCTTCTAAAGAGAGTTGTCATAAGAAATTTCATTTACTCTATAATTCCTCTCTGTGAAGCTAAAACAAGATCATGGTGTTCTGGAACAATGTAAGCACCCAGGGCATTTGAAACAATGGTGTTTCTTATTTAAGTGCTAAAAATGAAAATAGCAAAATGGAATTAAAATGCACCTGCCAATTAGTCAAAATCAAATTCCCAAAGTCTGGCACACAGACATGCGCATATCTTCATCCAAATCTGAGTTATTCCTCTGTCAAGATCTTGTTCCTTTTGCTTAGAATTCAGGATGACCTTTACATGGAATTAAATGTTGTGATCCATTAATGCTGCCGTACACCATCTAAAAAATTTTGTGCCACTTCACAATCTTATACAATGGTAGAGTGATAACAAAATAATAATAATTTTAAAAAGGAGGGAATCTTCAAGTAATCTTCTGAAATTTACTGTTCACCCAAAATTTGATTCTCTCTCAAGATTTTAATTTTTTCCAACATATTTAAAAAAAATATTCAAAATTTATTTTGAGATATTGTGAATAGGGGGGTTTGTGAGCACTAGCTTGCTCCTCCAATAAGAGATTCAGAGCTGTGGTGATGCAGTGGTTAGAATGCAGTACTGCAGGCTACTTCTGCTGATTGCCGGCTGCCAGCAGTCTGACAATTCGAGTATCACCAGCTCAAGGTTGACTCAGCCTTCCATCCTTCCGAGGTGGGTAAAATGAGGACCCAGATTGTTGGGGGCAATATGCTGACTCTAAGTGCTATTGCTATTGCTATTCACAAGGACCAGATCCATTAGAAGGGATAACTAAACTCTACAAATTTGGGAGTACTGCAATGCACTCTACATGGGGTTACCCTTGAAGAGTATTTGGAAGTTACAATTGATGCAAAATGCAGCAGAGCAAAGAGTTCTGGAGGGTGGCGCACATAATACTGCTGTTGCGTGAGCTGCATTGGTTGCCAGCATGCTTCTGGGTCCAATTCAGGATGTTGGTCACTACCTTTAAAGCCGTTCATGGCATGGGACCAGGTTATCTGAGAAACTGTCTCACCCCAATGGGATTTATTTATTTATTTATTTTAGTTTGTCAAACATGTACAAGATAACAGGTACAAGTATAAACATGGACATGAACACAGGAAATGAGTACAAATAAATGGGGACAGTAGGACAGGGATGGTAGGCACACTGGTGCACTTATGCACGCCCCCTTTACGGACCTCTTAGGAATGGGGTGACGTCCACGGTAGACAGTTTAAGGTTGAAGCTGTGAGGATGTAACAACGGAGTCAGGTAGAGCATTCCAGGCGTTGACCACTCTGTTGCTGAAGTCATATTTTCTGCAGTCGAGTTTGGAGCGGTTTACCTTGAGTTTGTATCTATTGTTTGCCTGTGTATTATTGAGGTTGAAGCTGAAGTAGTCGTTTACAGGTAGGACATAGTAGCAGACAATTTTGTGTACTATGCTTAGGTCAGACCGTAAGTGGCGTAGTTCCAGGTTCTCCAAGCCCAAAATTTCGAGCCTGGTGGAATAAGGGATTTTATTGTGGGCAGAGGAGTGGAGTACTCTTCTCGTGAAATACCTCTGGACCCACCCAATTGTATTAATGTCTGATATACAGTGTGGATTCCAGGCAGACAAGCTGTATTCGAGGATTGGTCTGGCAAAGGTTTTGTATGCCCTAGTTTGCAGTACAATGTTACCGGAGAAGAAGCTTTGCAAAATTAAGTTAACAACTCTTAATGCCTTTTTGGCAATGCTGTTACAGTGAGCTCTGAGGCTTAAATCGTTTGAGATGAGTACTCCTAGGTCCTTGACAGAATGAGGGTCATCTACGAGGTCGTATCCGCCGAGCTTGTATTTGGTGTTCTGATTTTTGTTGCCAATGTGTAAGATAGAGCATTTGTTGGTTGAGATTTGGAGTTGCCAATTGCGTGAACATTCTGACACATGGTCAAGGTCGCTTTGTAGGGCAGCAGTATTGTCTGTGGTATTAAATAGTTTTACATAATCAGCGAAGAGGATGCAGCTGCTTATAATATGATCACAAAGATCATTTATGTAAAGCAGAAAGAGTGTGGGTCCTAAAACGCTGCCTTGGGGGACACTGCTGTTAACTGGTGCCAGGTTTGATAGGGCGCTCACTATTTTGACTACTTGTTGCCTGTTTGACAGGAACATGGTAATCCAATTGTGCAGGGATCCAGAAATGCTGTAAGAGCTTAGTTTTAAAAGTAGTTTGTCGTGTACCATTGAATCAAAGGCTTTGCAGAAGTCTATGTAAATTGCGTCGATTGCTTTACCCTGGTCGAGTTGTGTGGTCCAAATGTTTCTGCAGTGTAAAGGATTGGCCTACTTCACTTGCCATGGCAGAAAGGACATATTGGTGAAGGAATTTTGGCTGGCAGAATCTAAGTAGACTTAAACCTTACCTAACCCTAACCCTTTGAGACATCATTCTGCTGGAAGTTTTATAAATAAATAAATAAATAAATAAATAAATAAATTTGTTATCAGCAATCAGCACCTGGACAGCAGCCGAGGGACCAGGCGACAGGCATACCTGGTCACAGTCATCCCCCCTAGGGTGAGATGGACAGTATTTCTCCTTAAATCATAGCACAATAGTTTTTTTTGAACTATTACCATCTGGCAGCCGGTACAGGATAATAAAAACAAGGACAAATAGGCTGAAAAACAGCTTCTATCTCAGGGCAATAACCATACTGAATTCTACGGTATAGTGTAATATCGGGTTTTCAATTTCAATTATACAAAATGTAAAGGATGTATGTTTGTGTTTTTATTTTTTTAGTTATAACGTACACTGAAGACGGCATTTAATTTCGTTGTACCATGTGCAATGACAATAAAAAAAGTAAAGTAAAGTAAGGTTCACTCCCATCCTATTGGCCTTCCAGAAGTACCTTAAAATCTGACTCTGCTGGTTGGCCTAATCAATCCAAGGCCTAATCAAATTTTCAATTGGGGATATGAGGAACAAAGAACAATCAAAATTGATAATTGATATGACTTCCCCATCCTTTCCACAAACATAGTGTAATGCATAACAGGAAGTGACCTACTTTGCTATTATTTCCATTCTGTTATTTAACAATATATTGCTACTCATTTTCCTAATGCTTTTTTTACATGTCCAAAAGCATAATATATATCATGCCAGTAACTACATTTGAGTAGAAATGATCGTACCAGGTAAGTGGGTATGACATGAGATTCAGTGTTAGAGATGTTCATGCATGTATTCGTTTCCATCTGCATTTTTTTTTTTTACAGAAATAACTAATCAAACAAATTCCAAGTCCGGTAATCCAAATATTGAAGAATAAGAAATTTCAGTAAAATTAATAAAATCAATAGTGGTGGGAATTATCCCTGCAAATTCCATGTGTTATGTCTTTTTGCACCAGCTGTATTCTCTCCCAAAATGATATTTCCAATGATCAAATTGGAGTGTCATTGCTTTTATGGTCACAATGAAATCATCTTGTGCATGACAGAAAGGTATCAGTATTGGGGAACACTATTTTTTATAAGGAGTGTTTGTTTGTTTTTTTAAAAAAAGGATACTTCTAAAAATTTGGGGAAAGATTATCCTTTCAAACATTCCAAGGAAGACTCAGTAGCCACACAATGCTTGCCTATTTTTTTTTTTAAATTAGTACCCAGAGTGGAATACTGAAGAAGGATAATTATGAAGACAGGGAAAATTAACAGAATTATTAGAAACCTGAATTGTCAATGAATATTCCTGGAAAAATAATGGAAGCAGTATCCCTTATCCAGGGGTGGGTTCTGGCTTACCTCGCTGCCGGTTCGCTTCTTCACGCGCCCCGCGTGCGCGCGCACGCGCAGTGCTAAAAACCCAGCTTCTGTGCATGCGCAGAAGCAAGAAGCAGCTTCTGCGCGTGCGCAGAAGCAAAAAACAAGATGGCGGTGCCTACGGCGCCGCCGAGAGAGCCGGTTCGGGGGCGTGTCCAGCCGGCCATCACTGCCAATTCGGCGAGTGGAGGGAAATTCCCACTACCGGTTCTATAGAGCTGCTCCGAACCGGCAGGAACCCACCTCTGCCCTTATCATTTTACAATGTCTTCACGTGACTCAAATTCTCCTTTCCTGATGATCGGGAATCAGTATCATGCCTATTTTTACCCCTGCATGACCTTTCCCAAATCCAAGCATTTTGGTTACAGGTAAATGTGTTGTACATCTTCTCAGGAAAACAGTTCATACTTTAGCTTGCAAACTAGTAATTGCCTTGAGATTTTAGAAGCAGAAGATATTAGTAAACGAGTGGTGAGGATAAATGAGAGAAGAATCAGAAGTGATTGGATACCCATTAAATGTTCTCCAAGGAGCTGCTGTATTTAGAGGCAGCTTTCCATGCCAATTTTACTTTGAAGATGCATAAATTTTATAATTCTCATCATTAGTGCTATAAGCATAGTAAGGAATAAGTTAATTTTACAGTAATGTGATTATTAAAACCATTAGTCAAAGCCAAGGGATCCATAATTAACTTAATCTCCAGCATCAAGTAAATGATTCTACTGTGTGCTTTAAGGAAGCAATTGTTCACTGTTATGCAAAATACACCAGAGTTATTAGACTATAAAGCTTTGTAATCTTATAATTAAATTATAAATTTTACATATTTTAATAACCCACTTTATATATTTTAATTGTTTTCCACAGAATATTGAAAAGAACTATAATTTTACTTTTCTATCTTTTAGCTAAACTAGAATGTTCCAATGTATAGAAACTTTGTTATCTACTTCCTGAGATTACTAGTTGTCTAGGTTGGATGTAGATAATAGGCTGTTGAGATGATTGACAGAAAGATTTTACCGGACTAGAACAAAAATCAAAACATTGCTCGGAATCAATAAGGCCATCTTTTGAACTACCGGTAGAAAATATAAATGAGAGAAAATCCAGTACTATAAAACATACATTTTGATATTTATGATTATTTCACAAAATATAAGCAAGAACCAACGAAGAAAATAGTTGAGATTTATGTATCATGTAGTCACTATGACCTATTAATGTCACATGTTGTAAAGACATTTCTTCTGGCCTTCTCTTTCATATGCTATGTAGGTAGTATTCTCTTACTCCTCTGTGACTCCAAATTACAAGAATTATTGGTGGGGAAAATAAAACAATATTTATTTAGAATCCTTCAAGTTTTGGGGTTCTATAATTTCCCAGGACTTGAAATAGATACCTAACATTAGAACCATCATTAAAAAGGCACAACAAAGACTGTTCTTTCTGTGTCAACTCAAAACGTTCAGATTGTTGATACAGTTTTACAAGAGGAATTATTGAGTCTGTCATTTGTACTTCTGTAACTGTCTGGTTTGGTACAGCAGCCAAACAGGACAAATACAGGCTTCAATGAAAATTAAGACTGCAGAAAGAACAATTGCAACCAGCCTGCCTTCCTTAGAAGACCTGTACTGTATATTGTGTGGGTCAACAGGAGGGCTGAGAAGATATCTACAGACCATTCACATCCTGGACATAAACTGTTTCTACTCCTCCCCTCAGGTCACCGTTATAGGGCACTGCATGACAAAACTAGACACAGTGAAAGTTTTTTCCTTCGTGCCATCACTCTGCTGAACACCTAATTCTCACAGTGCTGTCTAATGGCTTATGTATATTTGCCCATGTAGTACGGCTGTAGTATTCTTATTTATCCTTCGTATTATCTTCTTTACTACCTTTTTGGTATTATGACGATGATTCTGTTGCTTTGCATGTACACTTGAGAGCTTCTGCACCAGAGACAAATTCCTTGTGTATCTAATCATAGTTGGCCAAATAAAGTATTCAATTCAATTCAATTCAATTTTCTTCTTTCAAGCCATGAGATTTCTTTAATGGGCGTAGAGCTGATTGCATATATTGGAAGCACTGTTATGAAGGACAACAGGCCAATCATGAATGAGTGGGAATACTTCCCTGCCCAGACTAGAGCTAAGAAAAGCTGGCATTTAAGAAGCAACAAAGCAGAAACTGTGCTTTACTTGCAATATTGATGCCACACTGGGGCTGCAGAGCTGGTAAGCATGGGCAATCCCATAAGAGGCAGTGGGGTGCAAGCCAGAGGTGGGTTCCTCCCGGTTCGGACCGGTTCACCCAAACCGGTAGCGACCCGCTGGTGACGTCACTATGACGTCACGGAGCCGGTTCAGTCGGTGCCAGTCTGTGGATGCTGCCATCTTTTTTTTTAATTTTTTTTTTTTGGGGGGGGAATTTTCCGGGTTTTTTTTCTTCTGCGCATGCGCAGAAGCTGAGTTTCCAGCACTGCGCATGCGTTGCCATTTTGTTTTTGGCTTTATTTTTTGGGGGGAATTTTTTTTTATTTTTTTGCACTGTGCATGCGGCCACGCGGTGCGGGAGGAAGCGAACCTGGAGCGAGGTAAGGTAGAACCTACCCCTGGTGCACGCTCAATCCCCACACCTTGGAACCAGGATAAATCTGCTGCTAATATCATTTTAAAAGCCTATAGGTCTTCTGTCAACCTCTGTTTAAAAAAAAACCTGGAATGTCACATTGTTTTGCACTTTCTGATTTCAATCCAAAGGGATGAATCCCTACTGGATATAGCTGTCCTGATAATTTACTGCAACTTGTTCAACCCTTTCCCACCTGGTGTCATTGTAGCTAAGAAGATAACTATGGATCATGCTGTTTTAAATTATGCTTTGGGCCTACAAATTATCAAGCTGAGACAATATTAAATCAGTCTGGCTGCTGTCCAGAATGATGTAGCACAGAAAAGCAGTCTGCAAGTTGGACAAAGAGAATCGTTTCTATATCCACTGTTCAAAATGGATGTGGGAATCATCACATTTAGAGAGATCCATGACCCCTAAAAGGAAGGGTAAATTGCTGCTGAGTGTCTATGAATCTGAGGGAAAACCTTGCAACAATATCTTCCTGTTTTAAGATTCCCATACAGAAAGGATATGGTCACTAAATGGTTTAGTGATTGAAGCAAAAAGGATCCTGTACAGGTTGTCCTCGACTTATGTCCACAACTCAGCCCAAAATTTCTGTTGCTAAGCAAGGCACTTGTTAAGTGAGTTTTGCCCTATTTTATGACCTTTTTTGCCATAGTTGTTAAGCAAATCATTCCAGTTGTTAAGGGAATCATGCGGTCATTAAGCAAATCTGGCTTCCTCCATTGACTTTGCTTGTCAGAAGCCAGCTGGGAAGGTTATAAATGGTGATCACATGACCCCAGGACAATGCAACAGTCATAAATACATGTCAGTTGCCAAATGCCCAATATTGGTCACATGACCATGGGGATGCTGCAACATTCATAAGTGAAAAATGATCATAAATCAGTTTTTCAGTGCCATTGTAACTTCAAATGGTCCCTAAATAAATGGTTGTAAGTTGAGGACTTCCTGTAAAGGAAAGGAAAGGAAAGGTATTTAACATATACTATCATTTATTTGTAAAAAATTGGATACCCCTGAGTCTCAGTCTGTGTACAACAGAGCAACCTGCAATCATTGTATCCTATCATTGGGATTAAGGTAGATGAACAAACCTAGCAGTGCAGGTTTTGATCTGACTAGAAAAGAAATTGTCAGTTTGAGTTATCTAAGGGTAGTTGTAAAGTCCTCGGACTTATGACGCCACCAAAACCCAAGCCGACTGCAAGCCGAGCCTGATTGGCTAAGACGCGAGCAGCCGGCAAGCGGGAAAATGGGGCGTCCTGATTGGTTGCCAGCTTGACAGCTCGAGTATAAAAGGAGCTGTCAGCCGGCCGGTTGCTGTTCTCTGTTTCTCGTTGTTGCCTGTGGTGCTGAATTGAAATAAAGCGTGTTGCTGTTTGAAGAACCTCGTCTCGCCTCCGTTTCTGTCAGCCCCAGGTTTCTCCAGACGAAACACTGGTGACGAAGGTGGGATTTCTGATGGAACGGCTAGCAATCTCTCCCACGGAGTTGACAGGCTTTTGAGCTGAAGCACTTCACAGCCGAGTCACTGCTGACAGACTTTTGAGCTGAAGCACTTCAGAGCCAAGTCACTTCTGAGCTGAAGCACGCGAAGCTAAGTCACTAGCCGGGGTGACGAGAGGTCGCAGGGCGCCTGCTGCCCTAATCCGTCCTTGTCAGGATGGCCACCCTACCAGCATTCGCTCCTTTTGAGCCAACTACTGAGATGTGGGACGATTACCTCACACATTTTGAATGCGTCCTCAGAGCAACTGACTTCATGGAGCTATCCAGCACCAGGAAGCTGGGCTATTTTTTAAGCTCCTGCGGCCGTGAAATGTTTGCCACAGCGAGAGCTTTGACAGCCCCTCAGCCAGTCTACACGATGCTGTGGGAGACGCTCCTGGAAAAGCTTAGTTACCACTACTCTCCAACACCATTGCGCATCGTGAGACGGCATGCCTTTCGCCTGAGGTATCAAGCTGAAGGGGAGTCTGTAAACGACTATATGGCTGCCCTTCGCACTGCTGCCCAAAACTGTGAGTTCACAGACCTGGATGATCTATTGCTGGATCAATTGGTCTGTGGAGTTAGAGACCTCAGGCTCCAGCGTCGCCTATTAGCCTGCACAGAGCTGAACCTAAAGACTACCCTGGATGAAGCCAGGGCATCTGAACTCTCTGAGAGGTCTGCCACTGAACTCCAGAGGCACCTTCCCTCCAGCTCACTGCCCAGCAGAAACCAAGCTGCCCACCATGAGGACACAGACCTAGATGTCCCTTCAGATGAGGAGGAAGAAGTAAGCCGCCTCAAGACAGCTAGGAAGAAAACTCCAACTACGAGATCACCTCAGATCTCTTGCCTAGGCTGTGGGGGGAACCACAACAGAGCTGATTGTAGGTTCTGCACCACCACATGCCGTTGATGTGGTAAGAAGGGGCACCTATCCAGAGTGTGCAGAGCATCCATGCCAGCCATGGAAGGGCCACCTGAACCTGTCTACCAACGTAAGCCCTATCTCAAGCCACCAAACCACAGGAAAGACTGTTTCTCAGTCACTAGAGCCGACAGCCCTCTCACAATGGCAGTCAGCCAAGCCTCTGAAACCACCTCCTCTCGTAAACTGTACCTCACAGTGAAGATTGAAGGCAAGCCCTGCAAAATGGAGGTCGACACAGGATCCTCCAAATCCCTAATTTCTTGGGCCATGATAAACCAACTGATGCCACACTTCAACAAGCAAATTCTCCAACCTTGCCCCATCGCGCTCAAGGACTACCAGGGCACATTGATTTCAACGGTCGGCTGCGGGTCGTTCCAGGTTTCTCACAAGGCGTTTACAGGCTACCTGCCACTCATCGTGGTGAATGGACAGTTACCAACGCTGCTGGGCCTCGACTGGTTCTCTGCCCTAGGCCTCACAGTATCTGGCATCCACTCGACCACCCCCGACGCGTTTGACAACCTTGCTTCCAAATTCGCAGACGTGTTTGATGGCGGCCTTGGTAACTATACGGGGAGCCCCATCTCCTTTAATTTAGACCCCCAGGTGGCCCCAATTAGATTAAAACCCAGGCGGGTACCTTTAGCCCTCCGCCCCAAGGTTCATTTGGAATTAGATAAGCTGATTGCCCCAGGGGTATTAGAAGCAGTGGACCATTCCAAATGGGAGACCCTCATCGTCATACCCCTGAAACAAGATGGGTCTATCAGGATCTGTGCAGATTACAAGGCAACCCTCAATAAGGCCCTTCAGGCAAACCCATACCCGGTGCCAGTGGTGTAGCACCTCCTGCATTCCTTGGGCCAGGGATCTATATTTGCTAAACTGGATCTCGCCCAAGCTTATCAGCAGCTTCCGGTGGATGAGGCCACTGCCATGGCCCAAACCATCGTCACCCACTGGGGCGCTTTTAAGTGCAAGCGTCTCCAGTTTGGAGTTAGTGTGGCCCCTAGCATCTTCCAGTGCCTCATGGAACGACTGCTCCAAGGGTTGCAGGGGGTGGTGCCTTACTTCAATGATGTACTCATCTCTGCCACCTCTCAGGCCAACCTCCTCTCTAAATTAAGGGCTGTTCTCCTACGCTTTAGACAAGCTGGCCTTAAACTACACAAGGATAAGTGTAAGATTGGGGTACCCAGGGTCGAATTTCTGGGGTTCCTAATTGATGCCTCCGGCATCCGTCCAACCCCGTCCAAAGTGGAGGCTATTAAGAATGCTCCTACCCCTGTGTCTAAGGCTCAGCTGCAGGCTTTCTTGGGCCTGCTCAATTTCTATGCTATCTTCTTGCCTCATAAGGCTTCTGTGGCTGAGGCTTTTGGATGCAAAGGCTCCTGGCAAAAGCCAGGAAGCCAAAAGCCCTGAGGCTTTTGGATGCAAAGGCTCCTGGCACTGGGGTCCACCTGAAGCCAAGGCTTTCCAGGCAATTAAGGACTTGTTAACCTCACAGACTGTCCTTGTCCAGTACAGTGAGAACTTACCCTTGCTATTGGCTTGTGATGCCTCGCCCTATGGGGTGGGGGCCGTGCTTAGTCACATCTTACCCAATAGATCGGAGGCCCCTATAGCATATTATTCTAGGACCCTATCACTGGCTGAACGTAATTACAGCCAACTAGATAGGGAAGCCCTTGCTTGTGTGGCTGGCATCCGTAAGTTCCATGATTACATCTATGGCAGACACTTCCACTTAGTGACTGACCATAAGCCACTATTGGGCTTGCTAGCTGGGAATCGCCAAAGCCCCCAGATGTTATCTCCCCGCATATCTCGCTGGACTGAATTTTTGGCTGGGTACAGCTACCAATTGCACTACAGGCCAGGCAAGTTGTTAGGGAACGCAGACGTGTTGAGCCGCTGTCCTTTGCCCTTGCCCATAGTGGACCTGGCTCCAGCTGCCACTGTTCTCCTCGTTGAAGAGTTGCAGAGCCCTGTTTCTGCCAGGCAGATTGCCTCCCTCACCAGCGCTGACCCTATCCTGTCTCAGGTGTTGGATTGGGCCCGCAGGGGGTGGCCTGTGCCCTCAGAGTTTCAGCCATACCTGACCAGGCAGCACGAGATCTCCGTCCTAAGGGGATGCATGCTATGGGGACAGCGTGTAGTGATACCCCCAGGGGTCAGACAGGCCATCCTCAAATGCCTGCACACCGCTCACCCTGGCATTGTGCAGATGAAAGCCCTAGGCCGCAGCTACGTCTGGTGGCCCAGGATGGACCAGGAGATTGAGGGTTGGGTGGCTAGATGCCAGGCATGTCAGCAATCCCGGCCTGCACCGCCTGCAGCCCCAATTCACGAGTGGGAGTCCCCAAGGGCACCATGGGCTAGGATCCACCTGGACTTAGCTGGTTCTGTCCAGGGTCACACATTCCTAGTTCTCGTAGACGCCTATTCAAAGTGGGTTGAGCTGGCATTAATGCCTACCACTTCTTCAGAAGCTGTCATTAGGGTTTTAGAACGTCTGTTCACCACGCATGAGCTCCCTGACACCTTGGTGACAGACAATGGGCCCTAGTTCACGGCTTCCCCCTTCCAAGTTTTTTTAGCCAGGCTGGGCATCCGCCATGCCACTACTGCGCCGGCTCACCCTGCTGCAAATGGCCTGGTTGAAAGGGCAGTTAGGTCAGCTAAAGAGGCTTTGAGCTGCCTGGGGCATAGCAATTGGCATGATAGTGTGTGCAAATACCTCTTAGCTCAACACACTACCCCGTGCCAGGCCACAAGGTTTAGCCCTGCAGAATTGCTAATGGGCCGCTGTCTCCGGACCCAACTGGACCGCCTGCACCCCAACTTCGATGCCGGACGACCTCCCATTCCCAAACGACGGCCTACGGAATTCGCAGTGGGGGACTCAATATTTGCCCTTAACTTAGGGACTGGCCAAAAATGGTTGCCGGGACACGTGACTCAACTAACTGGACCCTGCTCTTATAGGGTCCAGCTTACCGACGGCCGGCTATGGCGCCGGCACATTAACCAGTTGAGGCGACGAGGCCCCTGCGAGGCCCCAACACCACCGGACTAGGCCCAAGCCTCCCCGGGAGTTTCCACCCGCTCCAGAGCCCAGGCTGCCCGTTCCGAGCTTCCACCGCAGCCGGTCCCCAATAGGGACACATCGCCTACCTTGCCAGATGTTTCTACCGCTCCAGCGCTGCCTTCGACTCCGGGCGAATCCTTGGCCGGGTCGCAGGGAGTTACAGAGGACCCATGACCAGCTCCTCCCTCTTCAGCCGCCGGCCCCAAACTCAGGCGGTCAGGGCGGAGCCGACGTGCACATGCGCGGTAGAGCTGAACTGGGGCAATGGCTCTCGTGCCCACAGAGAGGGCTCTGCACACGTGGGATAGGTTCGCCATCACGGACATAGTCACTTTAACTGGATATGTATTGTTAAGGAATTGTGCAGAGTAACCTCTGGGCCCTGAAGGTTTGCACAGTTCACCGTAATGTTGCAGTAGATATGAGTAATGATTCAGTCAATACACAGATACGTTAAAGTGTATAAAAGTAGTTTACTTAAAGAGATAGCACAGTCCAAATAACAGTCCGAATCATACACGTTCTATCAGTCAGTATTCAGAAGTACAGCAGTCTTCTTACCAGCCTTTCTTTGTCTTAATCAGCAAACAAAGATACACCAATGCATTTAAAGCCATCTTCCATATATTACATTAAACAGTGATTTGTGGCTTGTTTATATTAACCAACCCAACTGTTCGGACAGAGTCCTAACACGTATTTACAATGAAGCAATCATGATTCATAGGTCCAAAGACATACAGGATATTTTAAAAAGATCATGATGCTCTTTAGAAATAGGCAGTCCTAAAACTGAGCTTTTCCAGTGAAAAAGAGTTCAACATTTTTGGGGATAATTGGTTCCAGTCAAGCTCCTCTTACAGCTTGGCCCCCTTTATTTGCCCTCCTGTAACTTAAATCCACTATCCTATGTCCATCTGAGTGTGAAAGAGAAGATCTGGGTTGCTTTTTATATCATATATTTTAAGGTCTTTGAAGAAAAAGTGCTATCATATTTTTCCTTTGTCCTTTTGCAAGGCTAATCAGAGCCAGTTTCTTCCCTCTATCTTCACTGGGCTTAGTTTCTAGCTTCCTGATCTCATTATTTTCTTCCTCCAGTCCATAAATGAAGGGCCCAGAATTGGACATAAAGTGCAGTATGACCAAAGCAGAATAGAGTGGAACAGGGGTGGGTTCTAACTTACCTCACTGCCGGTTTGCTTCCTCCTGCGCCGCGTGGCCGCATGCGCAGTCCCAAAAAAAAAAAATGCCGAAAACAAGATGGCAACGCATGCGCAGTGCCGGAAACTCGGCTTCTGCACATGCGCAGAAGAAAAAAAATAATCAAAAAAAATAATCAAAAAAAATAATCAAAAAAATTTCAAAAAAAAGATGGCGCCCACAGACCGGCACCGACCGAACCGGATCGGTGATGTCATCGTGACATCACCAGCGGGTCACTACCGGTTCAGGAGAACCGGTCCGAACTGGGAGGAACCCACCTCTGGAGTGGAATAACTATTTCCTCTAATTTGGAAATTATTTTTCTTCTGATGCAGCTTAAAATGGTATTTGCTTTCTTTGCAACCACATCACATGGCTGATCATACTTATTTTGCTAACTTTATCTAATTCCTAGGATAAATATCAGTGTTTCTATATATCCCCCCATTTGTAGAAAACAGAAGATAGTTATAAACAAATATGAAAGCAAGTACAGGTAATCCTTAACTTACAACCATTTGTTTAGTGACCAAAGTTACAGCAGCATAGAAAAAAGTGACTTATGACTGGTTTTCACACAACCGTCGCAGCATCCCCATGATCACATGATCAAAATTCAGGTGCTTGGCAACTGGCATGTATTTCTGACAGTTGCACTGTCCCAGGTCATGTGACTACCATCTGTAACCTTCCCAGTGGGTGTTGTGGCCCACTTTTAAATGTATGTTTATTGAAAACGGCTACTAAGAAGTTAATTAGTAGATCTTCAATAGTAAAACAACAGTGTGTTTGAAGTTCGTGTGTGTTGCATTCTTGGTGGTTGGTAGCTGGGGCAGAACAGTGGGCTTCCGACAAGCAAAGTCAATGGGGGAAGCCGGATTCACTAAACTTAAGAACCACATGATTCACTTAACTGAAGTGATTCGTTTAAGAACCATAGCAAAAAAACATCCTAAAGGGGACAAATCTCACTTATCAACTGCCTCACTTAGCAATGGAAATTTGGGGCTCAATTGTGATCGTAAGTTGAGGACTACCTGTATGTAATGATTCATTTTTGGTAGAAATTATTTTAAGCTGGGGTAGGCAAGAGCCGAGGTGGCGCAGTGGTTAGAGTGCAGTACTGCAGGCTACTTCACCTGACTGCTAGCTGCAGTTCTGCGGTTCAAATCTCACCGGCTCAAGGTTGACTCAGCCTTCCATCCTTCCGAGGTGGGTAAAATGAGGACCCAGACTGTTGGGGGCAATATGCTGACTCTGTGAACCGCTTAGAGAGGGCTGTAAAGCACTGTAAAGCGGTATATAAGTCTAAGTGCTATTGCTATTGCTATTGCTATTGCTAGGCAAACTTTCAGAAGGCCAGTTAAAGGCCGTTGTTGGTGGAACAATCATACAAAATCTTACATGTTTGCAATAGTTTAAGAAGATTGTTACATCAGTCTATATATTAAAAAAGCTGGCCACAGGGAAGCTTTGGATGGTTTAGATAGTTTTGTTTTAAATGTTATAACATCTCTATTGGGGCATATCCTAGTTTCCATCTATTTCTGACTTTAAAAATGGAAGAAACAACATCACTAATTTTCAGCAATTATGGTCAGACTACCTTTCAAGGGCCACATAGGGAGAATTCTGAAGTAGAAAGGTTGAGGCCCTAGACAGATGGATGGTATATAGTTTGATTAATTCTGCAAAATAAGATCTCTAAAGTTCCTTACGGTGTTAGGTAGAATTAATTACACCACACAATAGGATGAAGTTTATTTTATTATATCAGAAGAAAATCTCTGCATGCATCTTAATGGCATGTGGGGAAAAACAAAACGATAACTGAATGGACAGATGAATTATTAATCCGCTGCCAACTTTATAGCTTGATGTGCAAATGATTTTTTTTACGCAACTAGCATAATTTCTTCACAGAATTCCAAATAATTTGACAAGCTCTTTGGGAGGTATCTCAAAGAGGATATAGTACAGTTCTGCACTGAGGCATAAAAATAAATGACTATGGAATAATGTAGACTTCGTTGCAAGGTGCAATCATTTCATATCACGGCCAGGCATGTTAGTCTTCAACTCTGTTATTTCCTAGACAGTAGGGGCAAAGGTCCAATATACTTGGAAGCTTCCAGATCAGCGGTGGGTTGCTCCCGGTTCGGCCCGGTTCTTAGAACCGGTAGCGCCGGCGGCGGGAGGCTCCGCCCACCCACCCGGGATGCTTCTGCACGCACGAATGGTAGTAACGGGTTTTAGAACCCACTACTGTTCCAGATCAGAAAAGTTGATATATAACAATTACTCACTACCATATGCTGCACAGTCATTGTGCTATGGTAATAAAAATGTGCCCTGATACGATAACATGCAATGTTAGGTTTCAAACCGTAATGTTCCTACAGCCACAATTTCCTGTCAGGTAGGCCTAGTGACTAAGGCCATTTACAAAGACATAATTTGGGGGTGCAATTAGCTATAAAATACTGCATATTATGTAAATTGTGACACCACCTGGAAAACCTCATATATAGTCTTGCTAGATTTCAGTGTGTCCCATATCTTGAACTGCTCAGAATTGTGTTTTTGTATAAAGTAAGGAAGTTCAGCAATAAATATCTAGTACAAGTCCTTCAGTATATATACATTCAGACATACAGATATATAACAATGTCATTAATCAATTGTATATTCAAAATTGGACTTTGAGCAAACATCCAGAGCATGACTTATGAGAAGGAGGAATGTAAAAATGATCGGCTACTTTCACACATTTTGAAGTAAGTAAAGGCAGGACTATCTAAAGCAGCGGTTCTCAACCTGTGGGTCGCGACCCCTTTGGGGGTCGAACAACCCTTTCACAGGGGTCACCTAAGACCATCGGAAAACACATATTTCCGATGGTCTTAGGAACCTAGACACCGCTCCTCTATCCGTCCACATACAAGTACCCGGGGACGGTGCGACGCAAGGGCGGCCCTTGAATGTGCAGGCGCCGACGGAAGGGCCGCGCACGCTAGCCTGCCATCTTGGTGCCACGCCCCCTTTGTCACCTCATCGCTTCTCACCTGGCAAAGCGCACGCACGGGGAGGGGGCGGGGAGCGGGTCGCAGCAGCAGGGCGGGGGTCGCGGTATTAGGAAGGTTGAGAACCACTGATCTAAAAGGTCTTATCTTCATGCAGATAAAAACTGTTAAGTCTAGAGTAAATCTTACTTAATTGCACTACTTCTATCAGGATGTAACAAGAATATGAGCTTTTGAGAGATACAACCCACTTAGACTTTGGTCATTTGAGATTACATTGGAAGAAATTGTGTGGTCAGGGCAAAAAAAATAAAAGCAATTCAATACGGCTACTCCCAAACTAATATTTTCCCCTTCCTGTAAACTGAAAAATGTAACTCAGAAGCAAGTTTTAGAAAGGTTGTGGGACTTAGACAATCATGACAAATTGCAATTTAGCCTCCAATGAAGAAATCTTCTGCTATGGCAAATGTCAATGCTTCACTGCTTGGAGTTCCAATGGGCACCAATATCCAGCTCCTAGAGTCCCAATTGCTTGTTCATGAAACAGCTGCTGTGCCAGAATAAGGAATTTTGAACACAACTGACCACATCAGCAATTCCCGTATTTCATTACCTTTTTTAAAAAAAAGCTAGGAAAAGGGCACTTGAGTGAAACACTGAGAAAGCAGGAGGCATTAGTTCAGGGGTGGGTTCCGAAAATTTCCGCTACCACTCTGTGGGCGTGGCTTAGGGTTACGCGCGTGCGCGCTCCCCCGGTGCAATTCTGTGTCCGCGCATGCTCAGTGACTATAATCTGCCCGAAACACAGCTGAGGAGCTGATCAGCTGTGCTTCGGGCGAAGAATAAAGGACAGCCTTCACCCGGGGGCGGGTGGGAGGGCCCTTTCCAAAGCAGCAGCAGAGCACAAACAGCCCAAAATGAAAAAAAGCCGCCAAAAATTCCCGGAAAAAAATGGCGGCGCCCACGGACCGGCACCGACCAAGGCGGGTCCACGATGCCATCATGACATCACCAGCGCTTTGCTACCGGTTCGGGCGACCCAGTACGAACCAGGAGGAACCCACCCCTGTATTAGTTACAGTATTCCAGTGGCTCAACCATGACTTGAAGAGACTAGAAGCATTTGAAATGTAGATTTACAGGCGACTGTTACATATAAGTTGGGTTGACAAAATCAGAAATGAGGAGGTGATAAGCCACCTGGGAAAGCCAAGGGAAATCATCAAAACCATAAAAAAAGCGAAAGTTAGAATATTTTGGACATGTGATGCGACACCCAGAAAAATACGGCATATTTCACTTAATCCTCCAAGGAAAGATTGAAGGCAAACGAGGTCCAGGCAGAAGAAGAACATCATGGCTTCAAAATCTAAGGGACTGGTTTGGACAAAACTCAACAGCACTTTTTCGTGCGGCTGTTGACTGGCTAGGAAATTTTGGGAGTTGAAGTCCACACAACTTCAAGTAGCCAAGGTTGAGAAAGACTGGGCTAGAGACTCAGTCGTTTTGATTATGGAGTAAGTAGAAGATCTAGATTTGGACAAAACTCAACCGCACTTTTTCGTGCGGCTGTTGATAAAAATAGGATCGCCAACATGATCGCCAACGTCTGATGACGGATATGGTACAAAAAGAAGAACCATGACTGATTGACAGCCTCCTGTGCTATCCTTGGTTAAGAAGGCTAAGTGGTTATAGTTCTCTGCAAACAACTAAAACAGCTCAGCTCCATCCTGATCAAGTCCGAGTAGAAATGGAAGATTGGGCAATGGAACAACTTTGTGTGTGTGTGTGTGTGTGTGTGTGTGTGTGTGTGTGTGTATGTATGTATTTGTTTATTTCCTGCCTTTATTGTTTTTATAAATAACTCAAGGCAGTGAACATATCTATTCCTTTTATTTTCCCTACAATAACAACCCTGTGAGGTAGGTTGGGTTGTAAGAGAGTGACTAGCCCAAAGTCATCCAGCCAACAAATTATCTAGAAGTGCCCAAAGTTGTCAGAATAGAGAATATTACCTTCTATTTTTAATTTTCCAATGTTTTGCACAATTTCTTCCATCAATGTTCTCAGAGGCATTTGGAGTCTTATGCCTGAGAACCCTGGGCAATACATGGCGCAATGAACAGTAAGTTTATGGGATTATTTTAAAAGGTCAGAAACAGCAGCAATCACATAATTAGTCACACACAATGGCATATGATCACCAGGGTTTGCAAGGGAGATGTGCATTATTCCGTTAAAAAATCTGTTGGCAAAACCACATAGGTTTTTTTCACCAAATAAAGTCATTCTTGTTTTATCTAGTATGGTTGTTGGCCTAGCAAGGGAGAGGAACACCTCAATTCCTCACATGGCTCTTGTCCTGTTCCTTTAGCTTGGCTATCTCAGCATGCTAACCTTTGATTTCCTTAACTATGGTTTAGGAATTGGTCCCTTCACAAATGGGGGTCCACTAGCTGCTCCATCATAGCCTGAATCTAGTTATGGGGCAGGAAGCTGGGAGACCCAATATTCTTTTTTTTAAGCCCTAAAATGTTCCAGGGATAGCATTTACCTGTTTGACTTTGGTTTTCAGTAGAAAGAAGACAAAGGAGAGAATGGGACTAGACCCCATATTAGATTTCCAGAGATCACGCCTGCACTCCCCCCCCCCCAATATTTCTGAATAGTGCCCTCTTTTTCTGCCACTATTGCCTGCTTAGACATAGAGATACAGAATTCTGAGTCAAAGAAAGAGAAAAAGGAAAGATGTCTTTCCTTCCCCCAAGGCTCTCAAATTCCAGCAATTCCAGAGCAGGCTGCCTGCCTAAAGGCAGCAGTTCAAAGAAAATACACATTTCTGCAGCAGTGAGCCTCACATAGCTAAGTTTTTCAAGCAATAGACTCTGGAAGCTATCTGATATATGGCATGCTTGAAAGTGAATCTCATTACTTGTTAATTGGAGGAGTGGTTGTCAGAATACATGGGGGTGGGTTATTAAGCCTAACACAGACCCTCCCCCCACAATAAATAAATACCTGTCAGAGAACCCATTTCTTGAAACAATATTTTGGTTGACTGACTGACTTGACTGATTGATTGATTGACTGATTATATGCTATCAAATTGGTGTCACATTTTAATAGAAAATACACAGATTTTCTCCATGGCATATAGTCCCTAATCTGTACTCCTGAAGGATCCACTAAATACTTGGGGAAACCGTGAGTTGCTTGCTGCATGAGATAGGCAATCCTCTGGAGATATCATTTAAATACTGAGGCCATGTCATGAATGTTCTTTATACACTTGTCTGAAGACCTCCATTAATCAATATTAACTTAATTTACAATAATAAAAAAAATATCTGGAGCTCTTACTTTGTCCTGAATAGAAGGCCTCATGTTATGTTCTAACTGTTTAAACTGTGTTACATGGTTCCAACCAGGTCCAGCGTTTGAGCGGGAAAAAGCTCAAACGCTATTGGCTGGTCTGTCTGACAGCTCCCTATAAAAGGGCAAGCTGTCAGACTGCTCTTTGCTGGTTGCTGATACAAGAGCCGAAATAAAGAGCTGCTTGGAAGTCTGTCTCCTGTCATCTCTACCCACTATCCAACAGTGGCGACGAGGGCTTGGGTTCAGGAGAACCGTGACTGCTTCTTCAGCGATTCCAACCAGCCAGGCAGCTGCCTTTCTGCCTACTCTCTGCCACGATGTCCAACTTCCACCCACCGGCGCCTTTCGACCCGACCCGGGAGACGTGGGCCTCCTATATGCGGCGCTTCGAGTGCTTCCTCGAAGCAAACGACATGCTGGGTCTGACCGACAACCGTAAAAGAGCTGTTTTTCTCAGTCACTGTGGCCCCGAGGTGTTTGACACCGCGGAGTCTTTGTCAGACCCAACACCGGTCCAGACCATT
>QLTV01000974.1:5141511-5172537 GCA_003457575.1 Thermophis baileyi | reverse complement strand
GCCTCAGGTACCAGCTGCACAGGCCACCAGCGCATCACCACAACAGCCTCTTTGCTGTCGGAGTCCGCAACCAGCTGCATGGGTCGCTGGCGAGCCACAACATCGATCTAGATAACCTCTTTTCTCCAAGTTATAACAAAGCCATCCATTTTCAACAGCCTTTCCCCAAAAGGCTGTATCTAGCCCAACCATCTTTCAGCAGCCCTCCCCCCAAAAGGAAGGTTGGAAACTGGACTGGTTGGGTCCAGGAAGGCCCATTGAGGATCTATGTGTGTTCCACCTCCTCTCTCAAAGAGGCCATCACCATTGCACAGCATAAAGAATAATGTCCTCTTTTTTAGGAGTTATTGGCTCAAACTCTTCCCAAATAATTGAGCAAAGCTGTACCTCCAGTGCCCCGATCTAAATCTTAGCAATTTTATCTGCTAAATGCCTACAGGAAGTCCTTGACTTAACAACCTGATTTCAAGGACACAGATACACATGTGGTCATGTGATACACATTTTGGGCACTTAGCAACCAGCTCACCTTATGGCTGTTTGTTGCTGGTTCTGTCTGGTTAAATCCAGATTTAATAAGGGGAGGCATTTGTTAAAATGTAATTTTTACTGTTACCTTTCACACTTTATCTTTCAACAAGCAAAACATGTACATTTTATTCCAAACTATTGAAGAAAAATGACATTCCATAAAGGTAGACATGGGGGGGGGGGTTGTGGAAGAAACTTGTATGATTTTTATGTTTTAATTCATCCCTATTTTTAGTGAGCAATATCTGTGGAAAATTATATACACTGTAGGTATAATTTTTGGCAGAAATCTCCTGTTTGTAAGGATTATAACTGTAAGAGGGTAGGTAAACAGTATTCCTCCATTAAAAATGGTATTCTAGTAGAAAGGCAACTGAATGGAATGGTGGCATATCCATGGCAGAATTAAATGGCCAGCAGGAACTGAACATATCTTTGCCCCTGACCTTCATCATCATCACCCTTGTGACCAAAGTACTATAGGCTGTTTATATAATAAGATTTGTACTGTAAGAAGAGGGAGAACATTTTATCAGTGGAGCAGTGATTATCAACTCCATGCTGTCTCTACAGTGGTCTGGGAATGAGACAGGAGACATCATGAGGAGAGGATCCTTAAAAACAGATAGCAAGGCATATTTGCTCATAATTAGAAAGAGAGAGTGATCCCTGCTTTGAAGAAATGTCTGTTATATTGCTTGTTAGGTTTGTGGAAAACTGAGGAATGAGGGAACTAGAGGAAAGATGAAGCAGCCTGCGAATTTACAACTTCTTTGCGTGCACGGGCCTTTCTTAGTTTATACCTGTTGTATAAATGTCTGAAAAAAAGAGGCGTTACTAAGTTCATAGTAGTAAGCTTTAAACTGAGCAGTATGATATGGTTTGTTACAATGAAGGAACAGGAGATGCATGTAACACACTTCTGTTGTGGTTTGTAGCTTTTGTTACATGCAAACTGACTTCCATGTTCCATGATCTATCTTGGGAATGAGAAATAGCCCATGGATTTTGAATTGCTTTAGATCAGGGCTGTCAAACTCCTGGCCCGCGGGCTGGATGCGTCACACGCTGGCCACACCCATGCCCGTTTTAGCGAAGGGAAAAAGTCCTGATATGTCATGTGACACCGCCGTGACAACGTGAGTTTGACACCCCTGCTTTAGATCATAAAAGAGTAAAACAACTTAACTTTCTTTTGCCCAAGTAAGTTTATGCTGTAATCCTAGCTCCCGTAGCCTAGTTCCTAAGAGCAAATAATGAGCCAAGTTTAAATCTTGTACTTATTCCATCCTATGGGATATTTTATTTTATTGTTATTTATTAAATATATACAACCACCATTTCATAAAAAGTGATTGAGCAATTGTATTAAAATAGCAATGCACTAAAGATCTTATTGAATAGTTTGTGGGGAGTGGGGTTGTATAATAAAGCATTTGTAACATAAAAGGCTTTTATCACTCTTATTTGACTTACAAGACTTCTGCATATACAGATACTAGCTATTTCATATATTTAGAAAGATGCCTGGCTGCTGCATTAATTGCCCTATTCCTGATCACCCCATATGTATTTTATTCCTTGTCTGTGCCTCTGCAGTGACAATAAATTGTGTTGCATTCTTAACATACTGCTGATTTTCCTCCAGTGCACTACAGAAGATACAGTCCATCCCCAAATCAAAAATTAATTATTAATGTCATTGTATATGCCACAAATATTCAAAGAAATAGTTGTGAAACAAACTATTTTGTGAAGTCAGACACCTAAGAATTATCTGCATGACCGAAATTTGTGGAAATTTTTTCCATTTCCATTTTCCATATTATGATGTTCTATGAGGAATCACAGCTTCTACTCCCACCAACAAATTTCGGTCATGCAGATAATTCTTAGGTGTCTGACTTCACAAAATAGTTTGTTTCACAACTATTTCTTTGAATATTTGTGGCATATACAATGACATTAATAATTAATTTTTGATTTGGGGATGGACTGTATCTTCTTTTTGTGTAGACCTATTAATTATTTCTCTCTAGAACTCTCATAATGAACGCCTATTTTATTTTTAATAATTTAGGGCTTATCAGATCCTGGTAACTATCATGAATTCTGTCGATTTTTGGCTCGATTGAAAACCAATTATCAACTTGGAGAATTAGTAGTTGTGAAAGATTATCCAGAAGTCATTAGACTGATAGCAAGTTTCACTATTACTAGTTTACAGGTAAGGTAATAATAGAATGTTTCTGTGATTGATTTGATTATTTTAAAGGGGGGTATATAGAGCTTGGTGACTGATTATTTTACCTTTTTACTATCTGCCAAGAATATTCTAAGGTTGTCAATTTAGGGCTCCATCTGTTTTTTACAATATATAATCATGGGTTTTCTTACCAAGATGTGAAGGAAAAATCACAAATTACATTTGTAATTGTTTGCATTGGATTGAAACTTACTCTAATGAAAAACTCATTTCTTTTCTTTATAGCACTGGGAATTTGCACCAAACAGCGTTCATTACTTGCTAACCCTTTGGCAAAGAATGGTTGCCTCAGTTCCTTTTGTGAAATCATCAGAACCCCATCTCTTAGATACCTATGCACCTGAAATCACAAAGGCATACATTACTTCTAGACTGGAATCTGTTTCCATGGTTATAAGGTAATCGAGAATACAGTTCTCCATAACTATAGCTAGCTCTGTTGCACAAAGATACTCTTTCTTTCCTGATACCTATTTTTAATTTGGGTAACTGCATTAATTTTGTTCCTGAAATAAAAAAGGGTGCTTCTGAAATCAGTTTGCTCCAATGTAAATTTTCTTAAGTTTCATTATTTAAAAAAACCCATCAAATTCATCATAGTTGAATTAATCAACCAGCTTTCATCCTTAAAAAAAGCACCTTCTGACAAGGTTTATGCTGATTTCAGCTGTTAGTTTGTGGATACCGACTGTAATGTCATTTCAAACTGTCCAGTACTTTTTACATTGTCCATTATAATTTTTATATGGATTTTAGGGAAGGTTTGGATGATCCCTTGGATGATACAGCCACAGTATTTCAGCAATTAGAACAGCTATGTACAGTTAGTAGATGTGAATACGAAAAGACTTGTGCTCTTCTTGTACAGTTGTTTGACCAAAATGCACAAAACTATCAGAAGTTGTTGCAGTCATCTAGTAGAAATTCTCTGGCAATCTCAATTCAAGAAGGTTAGTATATATTATTTTTCTGATTTTAATTGTGCGTATGTCTGCCATATATGTTTGGCTCACTTATTTAATTTTAAATCAGTTTTTAGTGCAAGAAGAAATAATATTCCCCCAAAACATCCAATATTGTATAGAGGTATACAAACAGTTGAACTTTTTCTATCTTCTTTCTCACCCCTGCCTGAGGGGATCTTCCAAACTTCTAGGACAAAATTGTGGGTCAGGAGGCTATAGGAGAAAGAAGGAATTGATTCCTCTCCATTTCACTGAAACATTACAACTATGAAGTGGCTTTTTAAAAACTAGTTATGATTTTTCATGTAAGAATTACCACAGCGCAACTACGGTGCCCCTCGGTCCTTCCATCGCTTAGACATTAAGACTCAATAAGTGCTGAAGGTGAAATAAGAAATTTAAACCAGTTTTCCTTCAGGTCATTTCCCCGGGTCAGACCTCACCACTGTGTTAAATATAAGCTGTGTGTTTTTTTTTAAAATGTATTTAACACAAAATAGCAATAAGTAAAATAAGCAAATTATTTACTTATAACTAGAGCAGCGGTTCTCAACCTGTGGGTCGCGACCCCTTTGGGGGTCGAACGACCATTTCACAGGGGTCGCCGCGTGCGTTAGCCCACCATTTTGGTGCCACCGTCACTGCAGGGGTGAAAAGGTCCTGGTTCGGCCGTGCTGCGGGTCGCCGGACAGCTGGTAGCCTGGACGCCGCCATTTGAGTTCTTCTACCCTCTGCGCATGCGCAGAATGCTTTGCGCATGCGCAGAGGGTAAAAGAAACCAAATAGTGGCATCCGGGTGGGTGGGCGGCGCCTCGCGCTACCTTGGTGACCGGCTCTACGGTGACCGACAGGTACGAGCGAACCAGGAGCATTTCATCCGTCGCGGTGGCGGCGGGGGGGTTGTGGGGGGGTCGCGGCATTAGAAAGGTTGAGAACCACTGAACTAGAGCAATAGAAAAAAGGGCAAATTTTTAACACTTTTAATGCACTTTTAAATGAAATTGTTACATGAGGAAAATATAATTACGAAAATTTATTGAAAGCTAAAGTTGAACGTGGCAGTGAAAGAGTTAAGGACATAATAGCTGGAAGAAAAAAACTCTGTGGTGTTCCCCTTCCCATGGTGCCCTGAGCACATGATTATTTTGCTTAATGGTTAAACCAGAGCTGGTATACATATTTTTCCATCCTTACTGGCTTCCACCATGCCAGACAGTGCTTAGTATGTTGCCTTTTGTTTTTAAAGATGTTGTTCAGTATATCATTAACTGAACTCAACTTTCTTGGCCTTTTCCTCTTGACCCTTCATTCTTCTTCATATATTCATAGAATTATTGAAAGATGGGTTGGAGGTCATCTGGTCCAAACCTTTGCTCACTGCAAGACCCATTGCAGTATCTCTGACAGTTCACTCTTTGTCTGCCAACCTCTACTGAAGGCACTCAGTACAGGATATGGCAGCCTGTTCTATGAACTGACAACTGCTACAATCAGCACCTTTTGTGATTCATCCTCATTATCCTCTCAATGTAACCAGATTATCTTAATATACATCTTTCATGGTGGTGAATACTGGTGTTCAGTCTGTGTATAGATCATCTCACATTCATTGATGACCCTATCTCTATCTCATCATATATGAGTATCCTGTCCCCTTTTTATTGTACAAAAGTACCCCAATTCAGCCTACTTTTATATTTCTACTGACATAATCTAATTCTTTCATATAACAATATAAACAGAATAATACTAAAACACAGCCATTTTTCTTCTTTTTATTTTTATTTCTTGCAATAGGTCACATACTATATATTACCATTCCATTAGGATTTATATGGCCTAACATTTGTTGATTAGTTTTCCCATCTTTACTGGTAGTAAATATTTTAACTTGGATATTGTAAGCTACCTTGAGTAGCCCCACAGTGAGATAAGCAGCATATTTAACAAATGAATAACTTTAACAAATAAATAACTTGCAGTCACACCATTTTCCTTGTCATACACAACTATCTTATCTTTGATACATTTATTTTCTGATCCATGTCCTCATTGTATCATACAGTTTTTCTAAAATTCACTGCAAATCATTTGGGCTTTACAACATTAAAAATCATAACATAAAAACCCATAACCCTCTCCACCACTACCAGAGGTGGGTTCCTCCCAGTTCGCACTAGTTCTATAGAACGGTAGCAAACTGCTGGTGACGTCACGGAGCCGGTTCTGTCGGTGCTGGTCCGTGGACGCCGCCATCTTTTCTTTGGATTTTTTTTTTTTTGGAATTTTTTTGGGGGGAATTTTTTGCTATTTTTTTTTTCTTCTGCACATGCGCAGAAGCCAAGTCCCCAGCACTGCGCATGTGCTGCCATCTTGCTTTTGGCTTTTTTTTTTTGAAATTTTTTGCAAATTTTCGGCACTGCGCATGCGCAGGGAGGAAGCGAACCAGCGGCGAGGTAAGTTAGAATCCACCCCTGACCACTACCCCATCCACCAGCAGCAACACAATCAAATTAACTTGATTGGTTCCATTTCCATTGGTCAGTTTGGTCAGTTGAGGCTTTCACATAACACTTTTTAGTAAGGGAAGATTTAGATCAGGGGTGTCAAACTCGCATCGTCATGGCATTGTCATGTGACATATTGCGACTTTCCCTTTGCTAAACCAGGTGTAGGCGTGGCCAGCGCATGACACATCCAGCCTGCGGGCCACGAGGTTGACAGCCCTGATTTAGATTATCAACTATCATTGCATTCATGCTTATACAGCATTCCCTTCTAGAGTGAATATAGTGAACATAGGCTTAACATAGTATAAAATTAATTTTAGTGTGAAAAATGTTGTACATTGAAGAGTTTTCCATTTTACAATGACATAAGGGGAAAAGTGGTGATATTTTAACAATGACAACAAAAGTGGTATCAACATATAACGGGTAAAGGCTGCTTCATCCCAGGCTGGCCAGGGCAGACCTGATGATAAGAGAGAGCCTTAAACTAACAGAAATATTACAAGACAAACACCCTTATATTCTTCATGCTACAGTGAAAGAAAGGAAGATATATTTTCTCTTAGTGACTGCTTTTTTTTTGTTACTCAGAAATAGTGCTGTTATGTAAACATGCATTAGTACCTTTATTAGGGACTCATTTGAAAACTATTGCCTTAGCCTTCCCATCCCTCCTTGGTGTACATTATGAGGGTAATAAAAATAACCTAATTTACAGAGTTGTAAGGAATTTTGAGATAATGCACGCAGAGTGATTTTAACGTTCATAAAGCAATATAGAAGGGATTATGATGATAATTAAAATGAAGACACATCTTTCCAGGATGATATTCATTTAGTTCTTTAAATAAATTAAAGATTCTGAATATCTTAAGCCCAGAAATTGTGGCCAAAGCCTAGCTTTTTCTTTTTTTCAGAAAAAAGTCAGTGATTTTGAATTACTATTAGAAATAATTTTGACATTGGTTTATATTTCTGCTAGTGTTTATGTAATATTCAGTTTCTTTTCTGTGGACTAAACATTTCTGCTAGCCCAGAACAATAAATGTTACCTCCCCTAGTTATGCACACTTTAATTTAGATGTTTAATGGCTTTTAATGTTCCAAAATAAGTTAATATAATATTAAGACCTCATTTTATTATATTGTCTTGCTCTTTGTATCGATTGTGATGCAGTCATAGTTTGCTAAAACAATAATCCCCAAGAAATGGGTCATTAACAGTAGTTAACGATTACTTGTGATCTATGGTAATGACTGATTTCTTTGGGATTATTGCTGTTATAAAACATAATTACAGATTATTACTGCAATAATTATTTTGGTAAAGAAAAAATATTCTCCTTTAGCAGCTGGAAAAGAGCAATACTGAATGTTTTGAGCAAGGAAGTAAGCACAAATGCGAAGGAAAATGAATTTTATTTTCTGTGTACAGGGACCAACTCAAGATTATTAGTGAAATACTCTTTGTGCTGACAGAAGTAGTTTTGAGTTTAATGTTACATTTTGAGGTGGTTATCAATCCATGTTATGGCTTTCTCAATTTCAGTCTTACAGTATTCATACATTCATATATGGTGAAATTCTGGAATTGTTACTGGTGAAATACGGAGTTTCTAAGCATCTAATATCATTTGACTGTTGTCAATAAAGAAAATGCCAAATTTTATATTATTGTTTGTCATATTAGATACATAGATCTTAAAAATGCTGAATTCTGAATACTTTATTTTGCTTTGTTTAAAATATTTCTAGGCTTTTGTCAGTAGTTCAGTGGGGTTAATAATAAAGCAGCAATAATTGCAGAAATTTTAAAACTAAAACTAGTCAGTTGTTGAAATCATCCAATGTCTTTCAAAATCATTATGGGAATACGGACTTCTTTAATTTAGGCAAGTGATTCAAGAGTTTAGGAGCCAGCAGATTATAACAACCTGTCTTTTAACTCAATGATGGTGAACCTTTTGTGCTCAATGTGTCAAAAATTCAGAAAATGCCTATCTTGACTGCTGGCATGTCTCTCACACACAGAGACATACTCACACACAGACACAAGACAAAAGAGGCACTCTTAACCTCTTCTACAGGCTCTCTCGTCTGGTCTCCTCTTGTCTCCTTTCCTCTGGATTCTCCAGAAGCTTTGCAAGTTGCATAACAGGATTCACACCATTTTTGGATGTCTCAGAGGCTGCACAAGAGCATTGCCCTCTTGATTCCCAGAAGTTCCTGGGGCTTCTACAGACCCTCCGGAAGTTGCCTCAGAAGTTGCACAAGAGCAAAGCCCTGTTGTGCAACTTAAAAAGGGTCTGGAGGTCTAGCATGTCACCAAAAATGGTATAGTGTATCACCTGTGACATGTGTACCATAGGTTCACCATCACTGTCTTAACTGGTATGTTCTGAATCAGGGGTTCCAGGATATTTTAAAAGAAATATCCTGAAACCCCAGTCAAGAGGAGGTACTAAATTCAATATTTCACTCATCAAGCATAGTTGTGCCAATTGCGTTTGGGAATTCAATTCTCATCGTCCCCACAGTATATTAGCAGGAGAATATGGGAGACATAGTCCAAATTATATGGAAGGCCCCCAAATTGTGGTACTGTACCAAGAATAAGACTTCTGTTTACCTCAAAGAATAAATACTGTATCTTATTGCAGATAGTAAAGTTTCCAAACCTATCTTTGCCAGGTTACAATAGGCTGAGAAATGGAAAACAGGGTTATCTCCTCAGCAATGTTGAACAGTTAACTGTCACTGATTCTCCTCCCTTTCTATTTTATATCTGTACAAACTATTATAAATAATTTTGTAATCTTTTCAAATCACTGTTTGAAATACCCCATTCTGGTGATGGTGCTCTCAACTTTTTAATACTGTGACCTCTTAAAATGATAAATGAATTTCTGGGACACTTAAAGCAGGGGTCCCCAACCTGTGGGCTGCAGCCCACTAGTGGGCTATGAGGGGATTGCAACCGGACCGCGAAACAGGCAGCGCATGCGCGCATCCCCACTTGCACGAGCATGCTCCATTTGCGTGAGCAGCAGGTGCGCGTGTATGCCACTCATTCCCCTTTCCCTTCCCCCCTCACTGGTCCGCAAAGCCAAAAACATTGGGAAACTCTGATTTAAAGTAAAATAAATGATTTCACTTGTATTAGGAATGGACAAGGAATAAATACATCACTTTCTTTTAATAATTAAATTTTAATTTGTAAATCAAATGATAGAACCTTGCAAGTGTTTTGCGTAAGTTGTTTCTAGATGTCAATTTATTTTGCTTGCCTTTATATTCCCAACCAACAGCTGTGTTTTCACTGACAATTGAAGCCATTTTTCTTCACTTGAAAAAGTAAAAGTTACCTGTAAAACCAATAGATATAAAAGTTCCATAGTTACAGGCACCTAGAGTCACTTTTGATGAGATGGGCAGCTGTATAAATGAGAAAGAGAAAATGTTTCCTTGTTTTAGACCTCCTTAGCATTATTGGTAGATTAGTCAACTGTAGCTTTTCCCACATCACCCATTGTGAAAGGCTAGAAATTTAAAATAAATTAATAAAAATACTGAAGTTCTTGACTTGTATACTTTTAGATACACTCCAAAATTTACAGATACATTAGACGTATGAATATTTCTTGAGAAGCCAAATTCAATTATTGATGGTTGACATGAATGAATTGCCCTAATTCAAGAATAATTTTAAAAAGTTACACTTTGCAGAAATGAAAGTTGTGGAAATAAGAGTTGTGTTCATTTAATTCCATTAAAAACCCTGTCCACAGAATTTTATATCTTAATGCAAATTATAAAATTTTATTCATTAAAAAAATGATTTTAATGAAAAAATTAATTATTTTAAAAATAGATAAATATAATTAAAGGCCATGTCAAAATAACATTCTATTCCATAAGTAATAATTCAAATAATGCAGTATTGTTGGTAGTATATAGAACTCTTGTGCCTTTGGTGAGAAAAGCAAGCAAGCAAAGAACAAATTTGTAAGCTTACTAATATGCAGAACATCATGACTAGGCATTTATTTAAAAATTAGTGAATCCCCTCTAATCCACAGTTTAAGAAGCCTTGAATCAGATCAGTAGATACAGTTGCTGAACTCATCCTTACACAAGCTTTCAACTGAAGAGTGGTCTTTTCTGCAGAGGTGATCTTTTAAATATTAGGTTGCAAGCAGAGATGTCCATGTGGGGAGAGAGTCAAGGGAGTGAATGATGAAAACGGTGCAACAAAATCTACCCCTTTTATATGTGTGTGATACCACATGCCTGTAGTTTGTGTAATGACTGGGTTGCTACTTTTGTTATTTTAATTGAAGCATTGGTTCCTGTTGCTGCCTGTGATTGGATGCTTGTAACATGTTAAAGGCTAATGGGTAAATCATTAGAGTAGAATGAATATGAATGCTATTTCCAGCATTTGTCAAGAGATCTATAATGCAGTAAAACCAAGTGAATTGCAGTAAGTAAAGCTAGACATATGTATTGGTATTTTGATCACAAATTAAGTATGAGGAAAATAGAGTCCCAAAAAGAAAAATCCAGTATGCTTTTTATATCCTGTCTAGTAAATGTTCTTTTTGAAGGCTAAATCTGGAAAACAAATTGCCAGAAACAGCAGCAGGTTTTAAAATTTGTTGAATAAGATCAGTAGTGAAACTAAAGTACGTAATACTTAGCAGCAGTTTTTAACAAATAAAATCATAACCATGGAATTAAAATCTCATCTAAAGAATATGAGAAAGATCAGAAACTTGGTGAATAGAAATGGTTAGCAATATTTGTTTTAATAGTTCAGTGTAACATAAACTCAGAATATTAGTATTTTGATCAATAAATGTCAAAACTAGCCCATCCTTGTTTCCCATGAGTATCACTGAATGGCCTCAGAAAATTACCTGCTTTTCTTCTTATTTCCATAATTTCCTAGTAAGCATTAGAATTCACAGCAAATATTTTATGGAAATCTGCAGCAAATATTTTATGGAAAATTTATTTTCTTTCATTTTCCCTGCAATCCAGGACGTTTGGCATGGCTTGTCTATCTTGTTGGAACTGTTGTAGGAGGAAGATTAACTTATACCAGTACAGATGAACATGATGCAATGGATGGTGAATTATCCTGTCGGTATGTATTAACAGAATAGAACTTTATGTCACAAGAATAAAATATATTTGAATAAAATCGTATTTTTACAGGATGGCTAAACAGCTTTTAAACATTATTTTTGTGAAATAAGAAATTTTGCTAATGAGCCCCAATACAGACCCTGCTGAGAATGGATTTTCAAACATTACATTGCTTAAGATCACCTGGAAGAGAAGCTGAGTTCATTATTGAGCACACTGAATGGGGGCGTTGAGATTCAGTTTCACTTTAAAAACAAGGTTTTCCTTGATGCATCTACAGTTATATTGGTAACAATGGCCACATTGAGAAACCAGCAGAGCACATGATATAATAGGCTTTATTTGCTCCCATCATTCAACAATGGAGGTACTGAACATTGTATGTGTTCTTCATGAATTAATTCTTTTAAAAACTGTCGATCATTGTATGGCATTGGCGAGGTGATTCAAAGTGGCGTTACGCAAATGGTTATATGGGTAGTCCTCATTTAGCGAACACTGCAACTTGGTTGCTAAGTGAAACCATGATTGTGCTCATGATCTTTCTTCACCTTTCCTTTGCTTTATAGACATGTAAGATTGTACATGCAAGGATTGGTCATAAAATTAATTTTTCATTACTTTCATAAGTGCGAACAGTCACTGTAAGAGTACTTGCTAAAGGAGGATTACCTGTAATCCATAAAGGAATGTTTACAGCTTTCACTTGTTGAAGTGCAAGGGCTGGCATAGATTCATGAGTAGCTACTCTAGTATTTAGCTCTCTACTGTTTTCTAACCTATAAGTTTCTGGAACCCAATTCAGGATTGTACCTGGAGTTGGCTTTTCTGTGGATCAGGCAAAAGCTAAATAATAATGAATAAATGCTGTGGTAAATTTAGAGAACTTATGCTCCTTGATAATCACAGTTTAATAGAGCAATCACCAAGCCTTTTTCCTTAAGAGGAACTAGGCTATATAGGATGGATGGATGGATGGATGGATGGATGGATGGACGGATGGATGGATTACTTTTGGTAGAGTGCACGAAGATGTCATATTTAATGTTCAGAGAAATGCCAGCAGTTTTGTTTGGTTTTTTATTTGCGTATCAAGGGTAAACATAATTTTTCTGTTTTTCATTTCAGAGTCTTTCAGCTGATTTCCTTGATGGATGGCCAGTTACCACGTTCTAGCAATGAGAAAGTAGAACTTGCAATACTCTGGTTTTTGGATCAGTTCCGTAAAACATATGTAGGAGATCAACTTCAACGCACATCAAAAGTAGGTGCTTTTCCTAACTACTCCACCCCTTTATTTTAATCTGTTTAAAAATACGTGCATTGTAAGGCAGATTAGAAACGTTAATCCTAGCCCAGAGTTCCGCATGTGCTTTTACAATCTTGAAGAGTCCTGTTACTTTCAGAAGGAGATAATCTGTGCTTACAGAATGAGATCTGTTTAGTTCATTGAAAAGAATGTACAAGCTCTTTGGATGAAGGAGCATTTTGTAAGCACAGAAGCTGCCAATTCGTGGAACAGAATGCTGAGCTATTATGACTAGTCTGCGGATGTTTGATGTTTTTTATCTTTGCAGTCAAGTTCATTTTGGTGTGCCGTATGTAAGGTTTTCATCAGTTGTATTCATTAAACAGTTTGAGATTTCATTACATTTTGTCTTTTATTTCAAGCATTTAAAAGGTTTGGTATATAGTATTATGTGTCACAGTTGGATATGCAAGATTTATTATTTTAATAGCTCTGTCTGTTTGACAGTTACTCATTTATGTGCTTTTTACTGTATCTCACACATTATTTGGCTTTTTCTGCATTTTAAACAGAGGAGGGGATAAGCAAGATACGTTCTTTAAGAAAAGTGTCATTAATTCACTCTAACTTTAGGGGACACACATAATATGAAAAACCTCATCAGATGTTTCTGAGAAACGCTGAAAGAATTTTGTTTGCTTCAAGCAAGCCTTTCTCAAACAAATCTTTAACAATTTATAAAATGCTTTGGTTGTTTTTTTTTTTTTTTCAAATCTTTAACAATTTATAAAATGCTTTGGTTGTTTGTTTGTTTTTTTTTTTACTTATCTGCTATAGTAATCAGGCTTTCTGGCATGGACAATCATTTTCTTTGTGGGAAGGGAAAATAAATACAATAGTAGTAGTTAAACTGTTGAAATGAAGAAAAATGTAGGTTCCTTCAGTCTGATGGATGGTATTTTTACGGTGTTTTTTTGTGATGGAATTATTTTCACATTAATGTGTGCAAAAGATCCCCTATATGCCTGCTATGATTCTTTCGTGTCACTGGTGATAGTGGGATCCATTCTAGATGGGTGGATTTTTGATCATTTGCAAGCTGTCACTGTCCTATATGATTGAAAAACTGTACAATATAAGAAAAGATGAATGATTGTTGCAAAGAGCTTCAGGAAAACTTTTCCTTCGTGGCTTCTTAACATGTTACACCCCAGAAGTTAGAAGAGCTATACTGGGTGAGAACAGAAGCTCGGTTCCGGAATCCTGTTCAAAGTAGGCCGCCAGACAAGCTTACCACAAGACATAAGGACAGTTTGTATTGAGGTACCTAAACAGTTGACTTTCAGAAGCTCAGCTTGGTATTTTATGCCTTATGTGGACTAATATTGGACCGTTATGTAAATAAGTTTAATATGAATTTTCAGTGAAACGAACAAAAAGCTCGTTTATTATAAATCTAGCAAGGTGATTTAAATTGGCATTCCAGAAATGGAATGAAATCACGGGGGGTGGCAATGAACAAACGTAGGACACAGCTTCTCTTCTATCGAGGTTCTAAATATTGTGAGTTTATTTTTTTTAATGTACCAATATAATATTTTCGTCCTATAGCTTAGATGTCTGCTTGTCAACCAAGATTTTTTTTTTTTAAAGGAAGTTACATCTCCATTTTTCCTTGTGCTGTAGCAGTATTTGTAGCAGCAGAGGGCATTATATCCCTACAGTAAATCCTCTTGCATAAATCATACATTTACTCATATTGATTAGGATTTATCCTTGGAAATAGAAATTTAAAGTGATGTAAAAATGGATCTAGTACTTAGGAAAATGGATCTAGTACTTAGGACAACCATTTATATGGCCCTTAGATATTTTAAATTTGTGGAAGGATCCATTTATACCTTTCCTTTTTTGCAGCTGTGTTGGAATACTGTAGGGGATTAAATGAATTTAGGCATTTACAATAAAACTTCTCAGCATGAGGGGTCCTCAGCTGTTTTCTACTATTAGGTACATTTGGAATTTTGGGAACACGAATGCTCTTAAATGGCTACTGTGGGCTTGTTTATTGAGAAAATAGGAGAATACAGTACATTTAACAAAATGCTAACTCACTAGAGTTCTACCTGATATCCCCCTAGTTTATAACTCACACAGAATAATATCTCCTACTTAACTTTAACCTCGCAGATGAGCATAGTGCTAAACAATGCAATGGGATCAACTGCCCATCATTCTTATTGGCTAAGAAAGCTGATGGATCCCATTTGGGGCATAGAAGCATTATTGAAGATAAAGATGATGCTAGATGTTAAAACTTTGCTTTGCAGCATGCCAGTTTCTATTTTTTTTAAAAAAATTCTAAAAAATGGGATCTGGAGCCTGGTAGGTACCAAAGCAAGTATTTTGGACTTGTTAGTGCCCATCTGTGCCACATTAGGGATCCTAAAGCCACCGTATATGTTGTGTTGGAGTATGATTACATATACTCCAAATTTCTGTTATTTAATGGCTGTAAGAAATGCTTAAATGCTTAAATTTATTGCTATACCATTCCAATATTCAATTTGCAATGGAATTTAGTCAACATATTTGGTTTTCTCCCCCACTAAATCCCATTGTTCCCATAAGAGGTTCTGCCCAAATATGTAATGGGTATTGTGATCCTGCAATGCATATGCTTGATTCTTGAAATAGATCTTTAGTTTGTTAAATTTCTGCATTTTATGCTGTGAAAACTATATATGCTTTTTATATATTTTATTTAATATAATTATATTCTCTAGAGGAAATAAAAGCAACAGGGAACTATTAGAAGCTGTTGTGGGAAATGTCTCCTTCTCTTCTATGTGCTACATATTGTATTGCCATGGTTTTTAACAATGTTTATGGGATTGCATTTCAACATCATTGGCTCCCCAAGTAGTTTTTCCTGAAGAAGAGAAGGCAGGAATCAAATATATCCCATTGAATGGATTTCTGTGTTCAGTGCACTGAGTTTTTCCTTTCATTTAATTGCCTAATCTTTTATGCATGCATAAATGGCCTGGGCAAGGTTACTGAAGAAATATTCTAGAATATTAACACTGGAGAGAAGATATTTACATTTGTCATTTTATAGTTGTAAGTTTATAAGATACCAATGATATGCAGCAATGAGCACTTTCAGTCCTTTCAGTTTTATCTGTTACATCACTACCATACTGTTGAACTGAATATAAAATGATTTTCTTGTACTAATGAGAAGTATTATTGTATATCTGTTAACCTTGCTGTAAATCTGGAAAAGGAGGGTGTGTGGTGGTACATCACATTTTAATTAAATTTATGAAATAATTAACTATTAGCTAAGACCTGTTACTATCCAACTACAATAGTCTTTGGCTATAACTTCTTCCATCCTTCCCAGGTCAGTAAAATGAGGACCCAGATTGTGGGGGGGCCATATGCTGACTCTGTAAATCACTTAGAGAGGGTTGTAAAGCACTGTGAAGCGGTATATAAGTCTAAGTGCTATTGCTATTCTTGTATGGTATGTGGGAATAACCTTGGGAGAAGGGTTAAAGAGATGCCCCTAGGGATAAGAGAGGGTATAGCCTGCAGCTGCATAATGGATGGAACAAGACATTCAGAAGGAATCCACCTTAATTTCTCAAGTTGTGAAGGTGATGGCAGGGGAATCGTACTTTCAGACTTGCAAGATTGTGTTAATATAGTTGTACAATAAAGTAGATTTGGCTTATTAGGTTGATTTTCCTGTCTGGTCTACCTAGTAAAGCTGACACTTCTGCACTAGGCAAGTGTTGTGATCCAGCCATTATTCTAAAATTGTCAGGCTTCACAACAGGATTCAACAGTAAATCACAGTTTTCCAGTCACTTAATCTCTTTATGAAAGCACATGGCTTGACTTGGCAGAAGACTTTCAGACATAACTAGATTAGGATCTTCGTTACAGATAAAATTTAACGAGATGAGGCAGTCATGCAGTTTAGGTCAGCAGTTTAAAAGTTATTATTACATCCTCTCTTCATTTAGTGACCGTATCCTGATCCAGCAATTTTGGCATTAAGTGAAATGGTTGCTAAGTGAACACATGCCTAAGAAACACTGAAAGATTATTGGTTGCTGCTGTCTTGTTCAGATAAATTTATATCCTACTGTGTCTTGTGACTCGTCCTTTTTAACAACACTTTTTTTTTGCCCCCTCAAAGCTCTTCCTGAGCTGGTTTTCTCAGCAGCACAAAGCTTCTATAAAAGGTGTTAATCACAGGTTAATAAGCTTAGCTCTGTGACCTTAATTAGTTGATTAGAACTCTTCTTTTACTGCCTGAAACTGACCAGACCTTAATCTGTTTCACGCGAAAGCTTTTGTTGTCAGGTGCACAAAATTAGATTGTAAATGCACACATTAGTCAAAAAATATGAATTTTTATTACCATCGTATTTGTGAAAGGTCGCTAACCAAGATAGTCACTAAACAAGGAGATGTTGTACTGTGTTACTAAATATCATTCTTGCCTTTGTTTTCCAGCAAGAAAAACAAATCTCTGGGTTTGGACTGATTACTAGGATGTCTTTAAATGGTGGCTTTTTGTTTTGTCACTTCTGATCTCCAAGTCAGGACAGTGGTTCCCCAAATTAATGGAGGGGTTTCATTTAAGGGACTGAAAAGAGTGTGTTTTGGGAGAAAGTATCTTAGACTAGAGGGGAAATACTGGGCTGGGTTCTCTGATCATCAGTAATTTAAAAGCAACTATAAAACTATCAGGCTTTGTTGGTATGATTCATCTTGAGATGAGAATGTAAACTGTAATTTACTCACCCTTGTTTTCCAAGGGTTTGTTGTATAGCGGAACTATATGACAAACAAATTAACCACACAGGTTGGATACACCTAACATCTATATATTATTAAAACTTCTGTTTCTGCAACCTTTAACTGGACGAAACAGTGCAACAGTGAAATTTGAGAAAGCTGTGCTTGCTTCAGGCTGCTGCAGCACTTACATCCTGCTGTATTTCCATGTTCCATGACAGTTTCTGAGCCACTCTTCCAATTCCTGGCTCCCTCCTCCACCCGAGAGTAGCCACTTACCTGCCTGCTGGGAAGGGAAGGGGGAAAGAGGGAAGGTGAGAAGGAAGAAACAGGGAAGGAGGAACCCCATGCATGTCAAACAATCCCAGCCCATGTCATCCCCTGCACATCAAACTTGCACTGCCCCTCCCATACACAGTCCCTGACCCATATGGCACCTCTCACACATCCCCCAGCACTCCTAGGCACCTTCCTGACCCATGTTGTTCCTCTGCACCTCCCCAACCTATGTAACACCTCTCATATAACCCCATGACCCATGCAGCACCTGTTGTGCCTCTGCATATTCTTCCCGATTTCCCCCCCCCCCGTACTTCTCATGCACCTCTGCATAGCCCTCCCCATTCCGAGGCCAGCAGGCAGCCACTTACCTACCTGCTGACTTTGGACTTGTTACTTCCTGCTGGGTTCCCCACTTACTTTTTCCCTGCAAGCATCCCACAATTCAAGTAATTAGGGAAGCTGGCAAGAATGGGAGGGAGGGAGGGAGGGAGGGAGGGAAGGAAGGAAGGAAGGAAGGAAGGAAGGAAGGAAGGAAGGAAGGAAGGAAGGAAGGAAGGAGGAATTTCCAATATTTCCTGCAAGTTTCCTCCAAGCAAATTTAATGGGGAAGCCTGCAGGAAATCAGAAGTCGCTCTGCTCCTATTGCTTGCTTGCTTGCTTGCTTGCTTGCTTGCTTGCTTGCTTGCTTGCNNNNAATAACCTTTCTTCCAATATTTCCTGCAACTTTCCTCCAAGCAAATTTAGTAGGGAAGCAGGAAGGAAATCGGAACTCTCTCTGCTTTGCTTGCTTGCTTGCTTGCTTGCTTGCTTGCTTGCTTGCTTGCTTCCTTCCTTCCTTCCTTCCTTCCTTCCTTCCTTCCTTCCTTCCTTCCTTCCTTCCTTCCTTCCTTCCTTCCTTCCTTCCTCCCTTCCTCCCTTCCTCCCTTCCTCCCTCCCTTTTGCGGGAGAGAGAATCCAGGAATGGGTTGACTTTGTCTGCTAGCTGATTGGACTGAGTCTGTCAGAGCTGTGAGGACATGCCTCCTTTACCAACGGTCCCCAGCTTTTGACTGAATTTCAGCTAGGACAGACGTGTTTCAGTTTCCTCTTACCAATCCTTGAGTTCCTGGATTCTCTTCAGCAAACGGAGACTTGTTGGTCGAAAGACAATCTGGCTGGCTCCCGGTCTCGGCCGGTGGAGCCGCTGGTCTCATCCCAGCGTGAAGAGCTTTTAGCTCGAGCCCGCTGGAGGCTGCGGGTCGGCGTCAGATTGCCAGGAGGTAATTCTGACGGGTGAGTGTGAACGAGCTCTGCTCAACGCCCCTACCCCTGGGGCTAGTAAAGGGCTGGAGTTTGCCGCTCCTCGTTGTTCTGGCTTGGTGTGAAGGACTGAGCCTGACCCTGCTATAGGCCGAGGGAGCGTGCACGATCAAAGGGAAGCCTGCGGACTACCTGGGAAGGGCTCCTGGCACTCCGGGCCCCTTCAACAGCTATCCAAGCCCCTTAGCCTTCAGCAGTTCGCAGAGGCATACCGAGTCCCTGCTCGGTCTCAGAGCATACTCTTTGGAGTGAGGAGTTTGCCGCACTTACAGCAGCGGTTCCCCAAGCGGGGAGAGTCTGCTAGTTGGGCAGTGCAAAATGGCACAAGCGGCTGCCATGTCTAGCGGAGATCCAGCAGTTCTAAGGGAAGGCTTAGCCTCTCCGTCCGATAATCTGGCCCCTGGCAAAACTGTTTTGGTGCCGAGGTCCACGGCAAAGAGAGCGGCCTCAGACCTCAAGAAACCGGGCACCTCAAAGAAGGCCTCCAAGGCAGAGGAACGCGACCATAGGTGGTGCCAGAAAGCCCTGGACTGCCAAGTCGTCAAGGGACAGAAAGAATCGGAGCGACTGGGCAAGGGGCAGCCCCAAGGGAACGAACCTATCAGTTCCCGCCATTTTGCTTCACAGCCATTAGCAATAAGGGCTGAAGACAGACTGCCTTCTCAAGCCTGGTCGCCAGATGGCGCTGGGGAGCAACATTCTCTCCAAGACTCTCAAAATCTGCCTGGCAACAGTGAGGCTTATTTCAGCTCACTGTCAGATCCACTCCCTGTTGTAGAAACCTGGGAGCAGCCTCTGAGGCGGAGATTCCCCTCCATAGAGGCAACCTTCACCCCCACAGCGGCGGGGATCCATCCAGTGGTCATTCAAGAGCCTCAAATACCCTCCAATATGGGGGCATTAATTTCTGAGGCAATCAAGCAGGGGATAGCAGCAGGCTTACAGCAAAGCCAGAGAGCTGCCTCTGTACAATCAGACTTCCCCATGCATTCAGGGCATCATCAAATGGCCCATTTTTCAGGGGAATTTTTGGTCCCCCCAAGGACCTCACTTCCCAGCTCCCTCCAGACAGAGTCAATCATCACTCTCGGAGGAAGAGCTCCAAAGAGACCTGAATCTTTCCGAAGATGAGGGCTTAATGCCAGCTCATCCGGCCTTTGCAGGGCTCTTTCGCCCTTCTTTGTTCAAGTCTTTACTTTTCAAAGCAAAGAATACGGCCCGCCTGGGAACTAACCCAGCAGCCCCAGATCTGGCCCCAGAATCAGATGATCCGTCGGAATCGCTGTTCTCGGAACCAGCCACAGAGGCCGAAGTGATCCCCTCGCCCAGGCTGTTTCTTGATGTAGTACAGAGGCAATGTGCCTCTCAAGGGGCGGGCCCCAACCCCAGCAGCATGGACAAGAGGTTTTACAATATGGGGCCTGACCTCACTAAGGCACTCCAGGTGCCAGCGGTAGATGCACCAGTGGCAGCATTGGCAGCTCCTTCTGTCATAGCCAGTAAGCTGGAGGATGGCCTCAGGGCGGAGGACAAGAGGGCAGAACAGTCACTAAGGAAGGCCCATCAGGCGGCTGCCTGGGCCGTCAAAGCATCCACGGCCGCTTCCTTTTTTAATAGGGCCTCCCTGCTCTGGCTGCGGCAATTGCAGGAGAGGATTCCGGCTGTGGACATAAGATCCCACCAAGACATCAATAAAGTGATGGCAGTGCTGGAATTTTCCGCAGATGCCACGCTTAACGCGGCGAGGTTTGCATCTAGGGCTATTGCCTCGTCAGTAGCAACCCGCAGGCTACTGTGGCTCGGCAAGTGGCAGGCGGATGCTAAACCTAAGTGGAGGCTGGCCTCTGCCCCATTCACAGGGGACAGACTGTTTGGAGACTCCTTGGAGGCTATCCTAGTAGAGTCAAGAGACAAATGGAAAATCCTGCCATCCATCTCCCAGCGAACAGATTACTGCCCCTCGCCTTATTTCCACCGCTCCTCCTTCCGAGCGGCGGACAATGGATCTGGATTTCCGCATCCCCAGAGACCTTTCTTCCTGAGACAGGAACAACAGCAGGACAGGTCGGGCAGGAACAGGCAGCAGTTCCACCCCAAGCGGCCCTTTCGTGGTGGAGGAGGTCGTCCCTTTGGACGCTCAAAGTGACTGCAGAGCCAACCCTCCCATTGGAGGCCGCCTGGCTCTGTTTGCCAGGCATTGGGAGGACATCACCACAGATGCCTGGGTCCTGGAGACGGTAAGGTCGGGCCTCTCCCTAGAGTTCCTCTCCACACTCCCGAGGTTTTTCATTCGTTGCCCCATTTCAAGGGACAAATCGAAGAGGGTCCTCATGGAAACCGCTATTCAACATCTGTTGGACATTCAGGGGATCCAACTGGTTCCAGAGGACCAACAGGGGCTGGGATTCTATTCCATCCTCTTTGTAATCCCAAAGACCTCGGGGGGGGGGGATTCTGGACCTGAAAAGGCTGAATCGCCTATTAATTTACAGGCGGTTCAAGATGCAGTCACTCCAGTCCATTCTGGAGAGCGTTCGGGAGGGTGACTTCCTCATGTCGATAGACCTGACGGAAGCTTACCTGCACGTTCCCATCTTGCCAGCTCACTGACAATATCTCCGCTTCCATTACGCGGGCCGACACTTCCAGTACAGGGAAGTGGACTGTCCCTTTGGACTGTCGTCAGCGCCCAGGACGTTTACGAAGCTGCTGGCCGTGTTGGCAGCACATCTCTGGGCTCTTCCCCTGCGAGTCGAGTGTTACTTGGACGATATCTTGATACAGTCCTCCTCTGGTCCCCAGGCAAGGGAGGACCTACGGATCACAATCCAGGTGCTCCAGGACCACGGGTTTTCCATAAATGTAGACAAGAGCCACTTGTCACCAACGAATCGCTTACTCCATCTAGGAGCACTCATAGACACTGTAGCGTGCAAGGTCTACCTCTCCCAGGAGCGACAGGCGAGCCTAAAGGACTTGACATATCGTGTCAGAAGGGAATGAACAGTGCCCCTGGCCTTTCTCTCACAGCTCCTGGGCAAGATGGTGTCCTGTATTTCCATCGTGCCAAACAGCCTGATTGTTACTACAGACGCCAGCCTCTTTGGCTGGGGGGGCCCATCTCTAGTCCAGAATGACTCAGGGGCAGTGGACGCAGGCAGACCTGGGCCACAATGTAAACTGGCTAGAACTCAGGGCAGTTTGCCTGGCCCTCAGGCGGTTCCAGGACATAGTGTCGAACAGACACGTCCTAATTCTGACAGACAATGTGACCACCAAGGCCCATATAAATCGCCAAGGGGGTACCCATTCCTGGTCCCTCATGCAAGAGGCCGAACAGCTAGGCCTCTGGGCGGAGAGACATCTTCTGTCCCTCAGGGCAGAACATATTTCAGGAGTGACGAATGTGCAGACAGACTGGCTCAGCAGGGCCACAGTCGACCACTTGGAGTGGCGCCTGCATCTGGCATTATTCGAGGCGCTGACGGGTTGCTTCGGACTTCCAGCCGTGGACCTGTTCGCCACTCCAGACAATACACAGCTGCCCAGGTTCTTCGCCAGGTTTTCAGCACCGGGGGCGGAGGGGGTCAATGCTCTTCACAGTCCTTGGCCCCGAGGACTTCTCTATGCCTTTCCTCCTCTTCCCCTCATTCCAAAAGTGATCCGGAAGGTGTTGGTGGAAAAGGCGGAGTTCCTTCTTCTTGCCCCCTACTGGCCCAGAAGGCCATGGTTTGCTGACCTGGTCAACCTGTCGGTGGCCAGACCTTGGAGGATACCGCCGGACAGAATTTCCCTCAGCCAGGGGACATTGTTCCATCTGGACCCTCAGTGGCTCCAACTGACTGTCTGGCACTTGGGGGATTTCTGAGCCGGGACAATTACTCATCCAGGGTGATCCGGACTATTCAGGCCTCCAGGCAGCCTTGCACCAGTAGGATATACGATGCGACCTGGAAAGCCTTCTGTGTCTGGTGTTCCAGGTCGGGATTAGCTCCTGCATCGGTATCCGTGGCCCAAATACTGGAGTTCCTCCAGGAAGGGCTAGACAAGGGACTCTCCCCCAATACTATCCATAGACAGGTGGCAGCCCTGTCCTCGGTCTTATGGGGGTCTGGAGTCCCTTGCCCAGCACCCGACGGTGCGCAGGTTCATTAGGGGCTCAACGAACTTACGGCCTCCAGTGGTACACAGGTACCCTACCTGGGACCTGACCAGGGTACTGAACTTGTTAACCGAGACCTCATTCGAACCACTGAGATCAGTCACTCTGCGCTTCCTCATCTTCAAAGTGGCCTTCCTGGTGGCCATCATGTCGGCCAGATGGATTTCGGAGTTGGCGGCCCTTTCTGTCAGGAAGGACCTCTGTATATTCCACCCCAACAGGGTGGTCTTGCAGCTGGATCCCTCCTTTATTCCCAAGGTGAATTCCTGGTTCCATCGGGCTCAGGAACTTTTTCTGCCTGACTTCTGCCCGAGTCCTGTACATGCCCTAGAGAAGCAGTGGCACACCTTGGATGTTAGGAGGGCCCTCCGCATATACATTAAGAGGACTTCCTCTTTCAGGAAGACAGAGTCCCTCTTTGTGTCCTTCCAGCCCTCTACCCTGGGCAACAAGGTCACTCCATCGACCGTGGGCCAGTAGATACGGGCGTGCATCGCCAAGGCCTATGAACTCCAGGCTCTGCCAAGGCCTAGGCGGATTATGGCCCATTCCACAAGGAGCGCGGCCACGACAGCGGCGTGGGCGACACAGGCCTCTCTGGAGGAGGTTTGTTGAGCAGCTACATGGTCCTCTTCGTCCCCTTTCATCAGGCATTATAAGCTGGACGCCTTCGCTTCGGCTGAAGTGGCCTTTGGCAGGCGAGTCCTCCAGAGGGTCCATACTGATCAGGGGACTCCGGACCAGACTGTGACCCACCCGTAGGACAAGCCAGCTTTAGTATGTCCCATTCCTGGATTCTCTCTCTGGCACAATGGAGAAGGGGCATTGGTCTTACCTGATACGCTCCTCGTTGTCCGGAGAGAGAATCCAGCCCCATCCTGGAGACTCTCTGGTCCTGAGTCCAGAGGTGGACACCATTGGAAAGGAGGCACGTCAGTCTGTCACTACGCCTTCGCCAAAAGCTGGGGACCGTTGGTAAAGGAGGCATGTCCTCACAGCTCTGACAGACTCAGTCCAATCAGCTAGCGGATGATGTTAACCCATTCCTGGATTCTCTCTCCGGACAACGAGAAGGAGCGTATCAGGTAAGACCAACGCCCCCCTTCCCTTCCCTTCCCTTCCCTTCCCTTCCCTTCCCTTCCCTTCCCTTCCCTTCCTTCCGTCATTCTGTTCTTCTGTTTACGTAAGGAAATACATCTAAAACGACTCAATAGGGCACACGTTGTCTAGTACTAAACTAAAAAGTATTTGGTGACTTGTGATCAGTATGTTACATTAAGGCAATATCAACAAACTGATTAATTCATACCCCTCGCTGCATTCAGTGACTGAACTTTGTAGTAAAAGGCTATTAAAATAAATACCTAAAGTAAGTAACTTTAGAAACTCTTTAAAAATTGTGAAGAGCAGCAAGCATTCATATGAAACAGCATCTAATCACAGAATATCCATTGCTATCTTCCGTTCTTTGTCTTCTACCACCACAATGTCTGGTTGATTGGCTAGTCCGTCTGGATCTGGAAATCCCACAGGATATTAGCTGTATTATTCTCCACAACATCCTGTGGGATCTCCCATATGGACTGGGGGTGGATGGATTCTAGCTCACACATTGTGCAGATGTTCCTGTACTCTGTGCCAGCTACTTGATTGTATCATTCAATATACAATCTCTTGCTGCCTGAGTCTTATAGCCTGCGACTATATATTGGACTGTTGCTGAGGCCACTCTGCAGTCTGCACTTTGGATTCTATCTAGTGTGGTAGACCCCTGCTTTATGGATCTGGTGCTTAGTGCCTGTTCTTGGGCTGCTATAGTCAGTGCTTTAGTGCTGTCTTTTAATCCAGCCCTTTTCCAAAGTCTGTTACTTCAACTATCTGTTGATGGTACTTTCCAGGTAGAGTCTTGTCTTGCAATGGCACTCCTGCTTGTTCTTCCTCCCATGTCTGCAGCTGCTTCAGACATTATCTCAGTAGCTTATTTTTGAGTGCCATCTTACTGATATATTTCTGAATGCTGTGTGTTTTATCCAGGACAGTGGCTTTGACACCAGACCTTGTCCTCTTTCTGGATGGTATACAATCTCTGGGTGTTGGACTTGGGGTAGAAATCTCCATACATTGTGATGGTCTTCCAGATATTCTAATCAGCAGCCTCCATGTCCTTCTTTGGCCATTCGCTATACCAGCAGGGTATCTGATGGCTGGCAAGATGTACATGTTGATAGCATGAGTCTTGTTCTTCCCATTGAGCTACCTCAAGAACTGTCTTATCCTTTGGTAGTACTTGGACATTGCTGTCTTCCTTGCCTCTTTCTCATACTTCTCATGTGACTGTGTAACCAAGGTACTTGTAGTTGGTCTGTATGTCTGTCATCAGTCTTAATAGCAATAGCACTTAGACTTATATACCGCTTCATAGTGCTTTACAGCCCTCTCTAAGCGATTCACAGAGTCAGCATATTGCCCCCAACAATCTGGGTCCTCATTTTACCCACCTCAGAAGGATGGAAGGCTGAGTCAACCTTGAGCCGGTGAGATTTGAACCGCCGAACTGCAGCTAGCAGTCAGCTGAAGTAGCCTGCAGTGCTGCACTCTAACCACTGCGCCACCTCGGCTCTTATACCTTTAACTACCTTTCCTGTCTTGATTACTATCTGTCCATACTTCTCCAGTCCAAATAACATCACTGTATAGATCTATGTCAGGTGGATCCGTGAGTCGATGTCTCGTTCCCTCATAGCACACAGTTTGGTGTCATCCATGTAGAGGGGATAGCTGATGGTAGTTCCACTCCTGAACTTGTAGTCATATCCATACCTATATTTTTTATAGTATACTGTATATTGTGTATATAGCATTCCATGGAACAGGTATGCAGTATGAAGTCATCTTGGACTCACTGTACTTGAAAAACAGGTGGCAGCTGCGTCAAGAAAGGCCTTAATACTTCTGCTACTGTTGCTGATAACTTGTATGCTGCCCAATTATCAACATCTTTGGGCAGCTCTGTGTTGTGCACGTAAGCTGCCTTTTCCTGGACTAAGTGACCTACAGACAGTCACTTACGCCTTGGTTACCTTGGAATGCACTATGTATGGGTCTGACCTTGAGACCATTTGTAAGCTGCAGTTGGTTCAGAATGCAGCAGTGTGGGTACTTACGGTTGCATCACAGTGTACCCATGTAACTCCACTACCCCTTCAGCTGCATTGACCCCCTCCCCTGGAGTAGGCTTACAAGCACAGTTCAAGATGCTGGTTGTCACCTTAACTCTCCCACCTCCCCAAGATTTAGATGGCCCCAATCTGTTGGCCTTCTATTTACCTAAATAAATAGAATGTCCTATGGGAAACAATACATCCCATCAAATCACTTTATTTTAAATGGAATTAACAGGGGTGCAATTTTGTTCATTCCTTATAGCATCTGTGATTTAAATTAACCTGTTTTTTACTGGATAATCCATATGTAAAACAACATCCCTCCCCCATTGCAAACCTGTACACTTTTACAGTGCATTTGAAGTATCTGAATGTAGTTCAAACATTTCAGGGGTATAGGAAACCGACTGTATTCATTCCCCTTCAGGATTAAAGCTTCATGGCTTTAATAGTTAATTATGGAATATATGAAACATGGAGGGTTTTTTTCTTCTTCTGGGTTTCAGGAAAACTATGCATCATTTTTATTACCAGAAAGTAAAGGATTATTCTGACAGGTGGTGGAAATTAGCAGACAGTTTTGAAATTGCATTGTGTGACCAGGAATTGGATCTTATTTTAATTCATCTTTTCTCAACTAGTAAATGAGGTTAATGCCATACATATTCAACTGATATGGGTGAAGAAATTGATCAACATAGCTGGAGGGCAGCTTTAATTTATAGGTAAAGAGGCAGTGATAAATGGAAGCAATGTAGTGATGGTCACTAAATTCCACAGCCATCAGGGCTTAAATAGTGTTAGTTGCTCATTAAAGGTATTGTCAGGATACAAAAATGGAATTGTGAAAGGAAATAGTCAACCAACCCCTTAATTATCAAAATACAGAAAATACTAATTATATGTTAATTAGTTTTTCTCTTAATGTACTGAAATTGTTACTTTTTGTATAGCACAAATGGATAGTTATATCAACAATAAATAGGTTGTTTTAATAACTTTCTTGTACCTCCTGGGAAAACTGAATTCCAATTTTTAATATGCAATAATGTTTCTCTAGCCTTTAGGAGATGAAAATTATTAAGTAGCTTTATTTTTTTAAAAAAAGATTTTATAGCAGCTTTGGGAAGAATTATTTCATCGTGCATCAATTATTTTTAATTGAACTGAATATTTTTCAGATTGCATTAAATGCCTCTCATTTAACTTTAACATTTAGAGTTTAAAGAAGAATTTTATCAAAAAAATAGTGTAATTGCATCCCAGAATAGTTAAGAATGCTTTAAAGATGGTTGAACTTGTTTTAAATAGAAAATTTCTATTTCTTTCTTAATTTATATAAACAAGCTATGACATAATAAAAGAGTGAATAAATAAATAATACATTGTAGATCACAATGCATATTTGGTCATTCCTGGACAAGGAATGAAAGGAATGAATATAATAAAAAGATATATTGTGCATACAGCTTCATTCTCATACATATTTTTATAGTTTATTCATATGAGCTAAGTCTCTGTGTGCTTAAGTGAACCTTCTCTGCTGTCGTAATCCACTATTTGCTATGAAGTCAGAAATTATACTTTGCACTTCAAATCATAATTTGGAGCTCCATTCACCAATGGGTTACAAGACATGCGTGTTAGTAAATATAACATATGTATATAGATAAACTTCTGACTGGCATAGATACATCTCATTTCTTAAGTGAAATACTGGTTTAAGGATGTGAAGAGATAATCTACTTAGCCTTTCTGTTGGAATGGTTTGACATGTGTAGAATTCTGGCTGTTAAATGAAAAAGGTGTCCTATTCCAAATTTTGTTGGTTTGTAAAATCCAATCAGATTGTATACTTTCATAAAATTCAAGCAAAATAGTAAGTCAGTGCAATGGGAAATTTTCTTTAATAGTAGTAGTCAGAAAATGTATATCAATGAGTGTGTTCAGAAATAAAAGGAATTACAGGTTCTAAGGTTAATATTTCCTTGATGTACATTTAATCAAAGCTGTATGATAGCTTCAAAGGGGATTAAATATATAAAAGATATATTAATTCCAGAAATTGAGAAGTATTTTGTAGAAAGTAGCTATTGGGCATATTCAGTAAAAAGCAGTCCAAAAAGGTGATATTATTCAATTGTGCTTCACAGAATTGAAATGAATGTACTATATAAGGATCAGAATAAAAAACCTAAGACGATTCTGTTTCTCTCTAATTGTTGAGGGATTGGATAGTGTAAAATAATGAAAATCAAGAAATATTTGCAAACATTGTCCCATCAATTTTCAAGATACTGAGAATCTTGACCCATGAGCAATTTTAGCTGTGTTATACAGTATATGATGTTTGCTAATTAATCTATATCTTCTTCACTGGAAGGCAATGGAAAATTGTACAAGATATGACCTGTTTGGGTAATGTATTAAGAATTTATTCGCTATCTTTAATATCTATCTGTTAATGGCTATCTTAAAAACACAATGGTCATACCTTCCGTAGATAGATATTAATATGTTTTTAACCTTACTTTCAGGAGAATATGCACAGTTGCTGACATTTACTAAATATGTTTTCAGCAAGTAACCAAAACTTTTTTAGATTCAAAGGGATTATACCTTAAAGTATATAATCAATGAATTGTATGTTTGTTAAGTAAGAATAAGAAACTACAAAAATTCTAAAAGTGCTATTAGCAAAACATTTTCAGATTATCAAGTAACACTAACAAAGGGAACTCCAAAAAGCAATTAAGTAGGGACTGCACCTAAGAAACGAGTTTTTGTTTTGAGAAGGTAGGTTGCATTAAATGGCTAAAAAGGACCCTTTTGCTTCTAATTTCATTTAATTTCTGCCACTACTTTGCTGCAGTACCATCCTCTCATACCTGAAGAATCAGGCCACCATGTCAGTTTACCTGGAAGCAGCTATGAAAGTGGAGGTATAGTTAGTTATCGACTTAACAACCATCATTGTGCCTGGGATTATGATTGTAAATTGTTGCAGTTGTTTAAGTGGGTCATCATGTGACTGGACCAGATTTTATGACAATCTTTGTGGTAGTGATGGTTAAGTGAACACCACAGTTGCTAAGCAGATCCATTTTACCAAATGGTAATTTTTTTTTTGCCGGAAGCCAGAAGTAAACACCAGAAACTGACAAAAGTGTTGAAAATTGCCATCATATGACCGTGGGACACTGCAAACGCTGTTTGACAAGCACTCAAAATGGGATCACATAACTGCAGGGGGTACAATCGTTGTAACTTAGAAATCCAGTCATAAGTCGCTTTTGGGAGGCCCCTTGTAACTTCTAACGGTCGCTAACCCACTGATTGTAAGTTGACGACTACCTGTAGCTCTGACTATTTCTTAAAAATTATCCCCCCCTCCAATTTTGATTTATGTATTGCCTGAATAGCATTTTAAAAAGTGCATTCTAGTTTAATTGAAATAAATTATTTAAATGCTTGAATGTGTGAATTACTTAGTTGATGCATGGATGAAAGTACAAAGCATATATTATTAAATCTGTAATTTGAGCATACTACGAAACATTTGTGGACTATGATCTTACTGTTGAAATATAGGTGCATTTGGCAGTTATAGCTTGAATCAGCTGAAGTGTGTGTGTGTGTGTGTGTGTGTGTGTGAAATGCTTGTGTAATTGAACCTTGGCTTATTTTTTTCAAGAAATAGATCTCATAAAAACTAGAAATAAATCAAGATTCTTAACCATATGCACAAGCTAAAACATGTAAACCACCAATGTACCTCTGTTCAAATAGTGGTCTCTTGCTTATACATAAATTATTTCTTTCTTTAAAAAAATGAATAAATCACAGTAGGCCAAAAACAAATCAGATATATTTAGTTTTTGTGCAGACAAGGCCTATGAATGTGAAAATAAACAGGGATCGTTTGTTTGTTTGACCTGTAGTAATTGGGATATAATAACTTTTTATGCACTTTATATGAAAACTTCAATCCCATACTAATTGGAAACAATATTGGATGCTACCCACATGAACACTTAATATTGTTTATTATACAATTGTAAGGAAAATCCTGATTTTAGTGTCTTCTTTTGGCTAGACTTTTTAATAAAATGTACTATATCTATCTTTAAAATGCTTAGCTAAGTTCACTACTAGCTCAGCTTTATTTTGTAGCAGCTAATGAAGCCATATTATGTTGTTCAGGCATTGTAATTATTGAAATGTGTGTGTCCATTAACTGCAACGTTAGGCTGTGGGTGTAATTACTGTCTAGAGCCAATATCTTTGCAAAGCTGCATCTTCAGTGCTACAAAGCCATAAGCAACATTTGTAAAATAATATTGAAATACATCTAACAGATTGAAATGTTGCACTGTTTATATTTAGAAGATTGCCTTTAACTTGGTCCTGAGCAACAATATTATGTTTTTGTTTATTTATGTGTTTATTTGAGAGAGTTAGTATTTGCCCAGATAAAATAATCACACGATAGGTGGAGTTATTACATGTGTGACAGTGTTAATAAATCCTGGTAACTTTAAAGGTAGTTAATAATAGATAGAAGATAGATGGATGGAGGGAGGGAGGGAGGGAGGGAGGGAAGGAGAGGATCCTATTGCACAGTAAAAT